>RJWH01000381.1:715445-848749 GCA_004363575.1 Solenodon paradoxus
TCTCTCTCTCTCTCTCTCTCTCTCTCTCTCTCTCTCTCTCTCTCTCTCTCTCTCTCTCTCTCTCTCCCCCTCCCTCTCTCTTTCTCTCTCTCTCTGACTTTAGGTAAGAAGATGTAGTCATATAGCAGAAACATTTTTAAGATGCAGTCAAGAATCATCTCTTCTGTATAGATTAACCTAATATACTTCTCACTCCTGAAATAATTATCCTCTCACTGTCTTGCTGTTATTCTTTGTACACACGCTTATGGTTTCACAGATCACCTACTAATAGTGTTATTTGTCAACTTAACTTTCCTTTACCAACCTCTGAGCTCCCTATGGAGAGGGTCTAACCACAATCACTTTGTAGCTTTTGTTTCTACCACTGTGCCTCAATAGGTTGCTCAGTTAATGTTTATTAAGCTGAACAAAAGAAGCAGCAAAGATTGCTAAATGCAGTGTGGTCTGCATTTATAAAACAAAGGGCTATGGAAACATGAATACTCTAGGAAGCTAATCTTCATACAGAATGAGTCAGTAAGTTTTTATACTATTTAAATACAAACTCTAGAGGTAATATGTTCATCATAAAAGTTTACAAACATTGGATGACACAATAAGACCAATAAATTGCTAACTTCTTGATATAATGCCAAGAGAATTATCTTCCATATGTTGTATTTGTGTCTTTTCCCCGTCTCCACCCTCTTTCTGTCCATCACAGTCTGTAGAGCTCAAGGCAGCTATTGCAGTGTGTGATCAGAGAATCTTGGCTTTCACTTAGAATGATAAAAAGCAGGTTCTGAGAACAGGAGAGCAGAATCCACCATAAAGTTCATCAGAGTATTTACGGATTATAATTTTGCATTGTAAGAAAAACCCCCAGCTCCCACCTTCTATGTCATAAAATGAATCACAGTCCAACTTTATGCAAAATAACCCTTATCAGGACCAATGGGAGCACGGCAGCCGCTGCCTCCAACACCCAAACATTTACAAAGTACTGATATGAAAAAATTAGCTGCTATCTCCCTGTGACTTCTAAAGAAAGGCTGTAGGGAAAATACCTTTTATTTCTTCCCCTGCTCACTTCCCTGAGATTTGAGTGGTAGAACTGCGCTGAAAATTGCCCTTCTTAATTGAGAAATTTCCTAATCTATAACTCCAGGGAGAGAGCAGTTAACCCTGGTAGGTCTGGACTCTTTCTGGGCAATTTCTTTTCAGATCAGCATGGCAGAGAGAAAGCAGCTTTCTCCAAATTATATTCACTTGCTATTGAAGAAAAAACAAAGTAAACACAAGTTTACTGGTTAAATTTCCTAAAAAATAATCAAAACCCAAATTGCTTGGTTTAGGCTAACAAACTGCTAATGCTACCATTTTGCATGAATTTAATAGGAAGTATTTCCTAACGAATCAAATTTATGTTCAGCTTTGCAGTTTTATTCGCCTTAGGAGAGTCACTGTAAAATAGTGGTTAAGAGTGTGAATCTGAGAGTCAGAGTGAATACTGATTCAAACACTCTATAGAAAAGGGATCAAATTTCTTAAATTCTCTGCATCTATTGGCAGTTCATTATTAAGTGTAGATTTATTGTAAAATGATTTAAATTTATCTTCAGTGCCTCTCACTGTGCAGGCTTCCTCTGAGGTCTCTGGGTGGGCCTCAGCAGAACACACATACTCTTATATAGCATGTTTCTGTGTGTTTGGAGGCATGTGATCATCCAACCAGTATTTTGGGATGTGGTTAAGGAACATTGTGTTGGGGACATACCACTGCAACTGAAATTTGGAAACACATTTTAGGCTGTTCCAATAAAATAACTGAGACATTACAAATTCCTAATTTGGATGTAAAAAAATGAAATCGCCTTCTTTTGTCATCTATAAGTGCTTTATCAAATAACTGAGAACATTCTAATAATAAAAATTAATGAAATATAAAATAAAAGTGATGAAACCAATGGAATGTGCATGGACATCAAGAAACAAGTTGTAACAGATTTTTTCCAGATCATTCCAGTATTTTCTTAAAAGGAAGAATGGTGGCATTCTCTGGTAGAGCAGAGGTTAGGTCAACAGACAACAAAGGAGCAAGCCATATGCTCCTGGGTTCGAGTCCCAGGTCCTGGGAGAAACAACCAGAATGAACAACTAAATAAAAATAAAATAAAGATGCTTCGCCTCCCCTCTCTGCCTGCCTGCCTGTCTACTAGTCTTCATTCCTGCCTGCACCTTTCCTTTAAAAAAAAAAAAAAAGGAGGTGAGGCACGCCCTGGTAATATCATGTGGCAATGTGGCATAGCAAGGAGGAATTAATATTTGTAGTCAACTAACTGAGAGATGGGGATATTATCCTTGGTTAACTGGGTAAATTCAATGTAATCACTAGGATTTAAGTAGAAAAGGAAAAAGGAAGGGAAAAGAGTCAGAATTTGGGAAAGATTTGAAGATGCAATGAAACTAACCAATGAAGATAAGGAAGAGACATAAGCCAAGAAATGTGGTCATCTGGAAAACCTGAAAAAGGCAAGGGAATGTATTCTTCCTTTGAGCCCTCAGAGGATGTGCAGTCCTGCTGACACCTTGATTTTAGTTCAGTGACACTCATTTCAAACTTCCAGTCTACAGAACTGAAACTTCTGATCTAGGAGAATACATTTGTGTCATAGTCAGCCTCTGTGGTTGTGTGATTTGTTATAGTAACGGTGTGAAACTAGTATAGAAGCTGTGTGACTGCAAAAGCATGTTTACAAAAGGTGATAAATACTCCCCTTTTTTTTTTTTTTAAATCTTGTAACCTTGCTGCGAGGAAGAAAAAAGACCACAGGGAGCGGTCACTTGTGGGACCAGTTTCAGTTGAGTTCCCAGCCCACACTCAGCACAAACTCCGAACGTGTGACTGAATCACAAGACCATTCGCAGCCTCAGCCATCAACTGAGTGCACCTTCATGTACGACGGTGAACAAGGACTGCCTAGCTGGACCCAGCCAGAACTGAGTGAAGATAAGAAAATTATTGTTTTTATTTTAAGCCACTAAGTTTTGGAGGTAATTCTTTACACAGCAACATAACTGGACCAATAAATATATCAGCCTAAAAATATAATTTTCTTGGTTTGTCTCATTTAAAATACATACTTATGTTCATATCTAATTTTGTGTATATGAAGTCTACTCTTTTTTCTAGGGAGAACCCCTTCAGATTATAAAACTTCAACCCCCACTAAAAAATATCTGGTTCTGCTCCTATGATAGTCAGAATTTTTATTGTTCAGAACGTAACTGAAAAACACAATAACTAATTAAACAGACCCGAGGATCTTTAAAATAAAGCACCCTTTATTTTCAGAAGTTAAAAACTCTTCTTTCTGAAGACACTTTAGAATTTTAACAAAAGCAAATTTAAGTTTATATTATTATTCATCTTATCTTATATTTCAATTACCTTTTCACTTGAGATAAAAAAAGAGACAATGGCTTTCACAGAAAAGAAAAACTTCCTTTAGGGATAAGATGACATATTCAACAGATGTCTCCTAAATGATGCTTTGCTGACAGTATAAACTCCCCATAGCACTGTGATATTAAGAAAAGACAGGAAATAAATGACCTAAGTCATATAACAAGAATGTATTATGCAAATAATAATGTAAAATGTCCCAGAATGCAGCCTGGGCCACTTAAAATATGTTTGCTTTGGTACAGACCCACTATTTTGGGTTAATCAGCTCTGATTCCATGTCTTCAGTTGCATTCTCCTTTGTCAGTTTTTCTGCGATAGCCTCAGAGCTACTCCATTTATTTTAGCTCACTTTCAGCATAAAAGACAGTGCTCTAGATCCTCAAGTAATGAGTTTGACCATGGAGTCAAGTGAACATATTTTGAGAGAAGGCTTACATAAAGCTAACTCACTTGCAGGCTAGTAGAACTGGGAGGGGCTAAGCTGGCTGGCTGGCAAAAATAGCTTCTGGCAGTAGTCATTCAGAATGTCTATACAACGTGGATTTCAAAGCTGAGCACATCAATATCTGGGAATTAACTGTGCTGTCAATATCACCAACCTTTGCATAGATAAGTAATATTCATTCTGAAAGATACTACTTGTGTCTACCATCAACAGCAGAGGCAAAATCTCTATACAGTAAATAGATTTTAAAATGTTGGATTTGCCAATTTCACATTTGAGGTTTTGTCTATGAGAAAGTCAGAAAGGAGAACATATGATCTCACTGATTTATTCTGATTGGTTGAAGAAACGGATTAATTGAACGCACAAAAACCATCTAATTCTTTTAAGTTCAGATTGAAAAAGAAGCTCTTGTTTGAAAAAATCTGAATCACTTCAAGATGGTAACTGGGGTTAGGTTATACTCTCCCTGTGCCTTTCCCTCACTAGGACAAGCATTCTTGTCTCCTTTGCAAGGTTCTGCTAGCAAGGCTCATCTTACCAGGAAGTTTGTGGCTACAAACCACTCTTGACAGAAAACAGCCTAGGTAAAGAGCAAGAAATAGAGAGCAGAGTAGAGGAGTGGGTGTGGCTTCATGTCTTTGTTAACAACCCCAATCCTGAAGCTCTTTCCTGGTAGGTCTGCTTTCCATCAGATTCCTTAATGAAGTTAGGGGTGATCCTGTCTTTTTCCTTCACAAAGTCACAGCATTTCAAAAGTCTTAGCAGCCTAGGTGTTGATAGTAAAAGTGCTTTTACAAATGTTTGTATTTAATGTTTACATATGTAGAAACAACTGCCCCCTTGGGGTTCATCCCACACTCCTGCATTTGTTTGTTTCCAATAAGAATTTGTAATTAGATTCAGGACAATTCAAAGTATTTAAGATGTTCAGGTACTATTTCTAGTAAATAGGAGCGCTGAGATTTAAAGTCAGGCATTCTGATCCCTAGTGCTTTTGTCCTGTACCTCAGATGTACTGGGGTATATTCCGAGACTGTGTTTTATTTATCTATTTTAGTATCTCTGAAGCCTAGTTCCCTGCTTGGCACCTGGACTGTATTTATGAAATGCCTGTTGAATAGAAATCCAGGATCGATTATCAAAACCCATCATTTCTAAGGAGAAAGATGATATCTAGAAAGTTGTGGGAAAAATTTTGGTGCTTGACGAAGTTCAGGAAAATGTGAGCATCTCATTTAGGGAAGCACTGAAGCAGCCTCTTGGGAATGCCCTGCTTTCCTTTCCAGGTAGAAGTGAGCAAGGTTGAAGGACACTGAGCACAATTCAAGAATTTGCTGAATAAAGGCATTGTTTCTGTCACTACACAGCAGCTCATTTCCTGCTCTGTGCCCATCTTCTAGTGTCACAATCTCAGATGTCACTGAGGACAACAGGTTGCCTGTTGGGCCTTCTTGGGATTTGTGGGTAGGGTATTATCCACCCTACTACACCGCCATCACTGTGCTGTAGAAACCCAAATATCTTGTAATGGAACAAAACCCCTCAAACTGTTTGCTGGGGACTGCCAGATTTCTGATGCCCTATTTTGCTTGCCCACATGATATAGGAAAGTTGTCTTTAAGAAAGCTCAGGAAAGACTGAAAACCAGCTGACAGGTAAAAGCTGTTTGAATTGGGGGAGACTTTTCTTTTCCTAAATAAGACCTATAACTGCAACAAAGTAAGTCAAATTGATGAGGACAAATAAAGTCTGGAGAAAGGCTGACATTAGAAAAGTTAAAAAAATTAAAATAAGGTATAAATTAACAAACCACCACCACAAAACCCTTAGCAGAATAAAAAGAGAAACCTTGTAACACTCTCCACTGCCCCCCTGCCCCCAATAACATCACTGTTAAAAGGAGGTGTTTTGGGGAAAAAAATGGTGAACTACAGGGCCAATGTTTTTTTAAGGATTGTTTTCTTTGTTTTAAAAAGAAAAGTGGATTAAAGGGATAAAGAATTCCATACTGAACAACTTGATCAGTTTTTCTTCTGTACTGAACAAGGCCTGCCAAGAGCAAGAAATTCAACACCATTTGCAAGTTCTTCTTACTCTGAGAGTAACTGTTCTCAGTTTAACAGGCTGCTTATTAAAAGATACACAAAATACAGTTATCAAATATAGTATACATTTTGTAACAGTGATCTAAGCCAAAGACAGTTTCTATTTCTTTTTCCTTTCAAAGGAAAGGTGCAGGAAGGAATAAGGGAGGGTAGGCAGGCAGGCAGCAAGAGAGAGGTGGAAGAAGCATTTTATTTTATTTTTATTTAGTTTGTTTCCCTGGTGGGACCAGAAGGTGAGCCCAGGGCTATGTGGTTTGGGTTCCTTCAGAGGCGATTGACCAAATCTCTACTCCAGCAGGGCCTGCCAGATTTCTTCCTTTTTATATATTCTCTATTATTTAAAAAAATCTTACCACAAAATTTTACATTTCCTCTTTCACATCACTTACTTTATATTCTATGTTCCTTTTTCTACCTTTGTCCTCCAACTTGAAAAAATAAAGTCCCAAATTTGCTTCACATTTTTGTCACAAACTCTCCTTTCTCATGGTGTGTGCTTTCTGTCTCTCTGGTCTGTCTGCTGAGCCTCCTCATCTGCTGTGCGACTAGGCTGGCAGCTAGGAAATTCTTATCTTAGCACTATTTTCCAAGTTAGTTGCATGCCCCCTCTTCCACTTTTCAGCATACATTTCCAGTAAGAATTATACATCAAAGAAGAATAATAGTTTTATAATGTTTAAAAGCTCAAACAAGTATTGGATACAATTACACAACCTGAAAATCACTTAAAAGTAGTCTGTAATGTACTTTTATTCACTTTCCAGAATCCCGAGCACGTTAACCCTGAGGCACATTAACCCTGAAACAGGAGGAGTAGCTCAGAGGCTCTGAGCGCCAGGGGCCTGTGTCACGTCTCCGTTCTTAAGTGAAGGGATCCATTTCTAAAATTCCTCAGCTGCTCTGGAAGGAAAAGAAAATCTGCTGCTACAGCTATATCCCATGCCGTCCCACATTACAGATTACAATTCCCAGAAAACATGAAGAAGAGCAGAAGAGGGAAATCTGTTTCTAGGGGTTGATTATTTAGATTAGAACTCGAAGGTGTTATTTACTGATTTGGGTTTCACCGTAGGGCACTGAGGAGGGGAAAAATAACTATAGTTACAGTTCCTTTGGAAGATATCCCAAAGATATTCCGTGTGAAAGTTTCTCCAGCCTAAGGCACTCTTGTTTTTTGCCCCGCCTCGGGAGAGGTGTCGCCTGTTAATAACAATGCTAATTATAATGGACAATAAATGATAATTTATGGGTTACCAAGGACGAGAAGCCTCTCACATAGTCTTCATTAAATCAACAGCACAATTACAACCTCTGGAGGTACGCTATTATAATTATTAGATGTTTATGTGTCTTAATGGGTGTATGCAGGTGTCTGTTATTTTTTTCTTTTAAGTCCCTTCTTTGAACATTTGCTTTTATTACGGAAAAACTTCAAGGTACACAAAAATAGACTAACAGTGTAACCAATCCGCGTGTACCAGTCCCCCAGCTCCAGCAACCCTGAACTTGTTGCCAGTATTGTTTACAGCTCTCTTCTCCATTTTTCCTTTCCGTTTTCTCCTCGGAAAACATTAAACAGATGGGATGTAGAAAATTCTCCCATGGGTGAAAGAGTTTATCACAGATGTGACCTAACCGTCCCGGCTCTTTGAATTGAGAACTGAGAGCCGCATTCCCCCGGGAGGTGGAGGATGGGGGAAGGAGTAGACCACCTGAGACCAAATAATTCCTACGGCGCCGCCACTCAAGCATGCGCAACCCAACCCCGGAGTTGCTAAGGCCCCAAGGAAGAGAGAGGCTCAGGAGACGTCGAAAGCCAATCAGAGGGCGCGAAGCTTAATCAGTTAGCCAATCCAGATTCGAGAGTGAATCAGAGTCTCAGCATTCCTCTCGCTTCACCAGTGTCCAATCGGAGAGCCCGCTACTTTGGGCGGACTTTTCAAAACAGCGAAAACAAAACAAATAGGACCTTTAAAAGGTGCACAGCGACCAGAAACTATGTCATTCCGCCTCTCCATCTTGCCACTCCCTCCCTTTCCCTCGCGGGGTCAATCTCGGGGTAAATCAGACGAGCAGATTCCACTCTCCGTCTCAGGGGGAAGGCCTCGTCAAAGCAAAAATGTGCTGAGAAGACCATAAAACCGTGGCTCAGGGGAGGGACTCTTTTTCAAAATAATTGCGGAAGCAGCGGATCCCTCCGCGAGGATCACGTGCCCCGCCCCTTTGGGGGCGTCGGAAACTCAAAACAAAAACAAGGGGTGTGCTTGGACCTCCGCAGTGGTGGCGGTGGCGACCGTGCCGGAAGAGAGCTAGGGCTTGAGGGGCCTGCGCGGCGCCCTAGCCGGAGACGATGAAGCCGGGGCTGTGAGGCCGAGGCGGCGGTGGCTGGGGGAAGGATCGGATGCCAGTCCTAGGGCACCGCTGAGGCGGCGGGTCCCCGACCCTGGGGACAAGTCCGGACGTCCCCGCCGCGCTCAGTCCCCTCCGGACCGTGACGCCGCGAGCCGGCTGAGGCGCGTCTCCGGCACGGTGAGTGGGCCCAGCTGGGATCGCAGGCTTTCTTTGTTCCACTCGGGACTTGGTGGAGGTGGTGACAAGTGCTCATCCCTCAGCCCCTGGAGTGACTGGGGTTCTGTCCTCAACCCCGGGGGGCGGGGATGGGCGGAAAGATGCTGGTCGGGTGGATGGAGGGTCGAGAACCTGAAGATGATTCTTTGATATCCCCCACCCCCACTTCGTCACGGGGACTCGCTGGGCTGATGTTTCTTAGATTGACAGCGCCGGGGCTCCCCACTATGTGGACAACAGTGGATGGACAGTGTTGTCCGGGCATGAGACGGGCTAGACGTCTGTCCCCGGGCCGGGTGGGTCGTGCCACCTTACTGCTCTGATGCTGGGGTGTACCCGGAGCAGGCTCTGCCGTAGCGAAAAGAGCAGGCTTGGGGGATGGACTCCATTGAGAGGGGCTTCAGGAACGGGGCTCCCCAGGAGGGGCGGGGCTCGGGAGTCTCCTCCCCCTTGTTCTTTGTTCGGTCGCGAGACTCTCTCTCCCCTCCCCCTATTGTGCAAAGCCCCCTTCCCCGGATTTCGTGTGTCTTGCTGCCCGGGGAGCTTTTCTTGGGGCAGAAGTACCTCCCCCCCACGGTATTCGGTGGGGCGGTTAGTCGGGACACCGCCGCCGGGGGACAGTTTCCTGTTTGTGAAAAGGTTGGGAGGCCTGGACTGGCTGGGCTGACCCAGTGTCGGTGGCTGACTTGACCGCGGCCCCTCCCCCTGCCACACCTCCTTGGCGGTGGAGGAGCTTCGCCTAGGGTTCTGGCGGACGTGACGGATCCCCTCACCCGCTTCTCACTGGGGTGTGCTCAGGCGCCCCGCGCTGGAGGTATCGGCACCAGTGCTTTTCTGCCTTTACCCCATACCCCAAGGATGTACGTTAACTGTGTGTGTCTGTGTGTGTGTGTGTGTGGTTTTGTTGCAGATGAAGGATTTGGGGGCGGAGTACTTGGCGGGTCACGAAGGGGTCCAGCTCTTCGGATTGTTGAACCTCTACCTAGAACAGGAACAAAGATTCCAACCTCGAGAAAAGGGACTGAGCTTGATCGAAGCCACCGCGGAGGTAAGTTCCAAGAAAAGGTAACTTTTTACTTACCTTTACTTGACATCTCTCTACTGCAGCTTCTGATGTAAGATTACCTGGGAATTCGTCGTTCATTTGTGGAAATACCCATTGCTATGAGATACTTATATCAGACTCTTAAATACTTTTTTTTTTTTTGAAGAAAACAACTCTGCAAGGGAATTGTATTATATTTGCTGCAACACTCTGGAAATGTAGCAACAGTTTATATGAACTGCTGAAGCTTTTATAATATATATTTTTACAAAGCATTAAAATACATTTTTTTCTGAAAAAGTATAGTTTTAGTTAAACGATACCACTCTTCCCCCCATAGTCATTGAAGATTAAAGAAAAAATTACCTATATATATCTGTGTATTATCTATTGAATACATTGAAGATAATCATAAGCTTTAACTCTTTATTGCAGAATGACAACACTTTGTGTCCAAGATTGAGAAATGCCAAAGTAGAAGATTTAAGGAGTTTAACCAACTTTTTTGGATCTTGCACTGAAACTTTTGTCCTGGCTGTCAATATTTTGGACAGATTTTTGGCTCTTATGAAGGTATTTTATTATTTCAATAAATATCTTCATTTGTCTATAGCTTGTGCTTGCACACTGCCTAACATAAAGGGTGTTATAAATATTGAACAGATGAAATATAATAATTATACTTTTTTAATAACCAGAATTGTGACTTTTAGTGCCAGATTAAGAGACTAAAGAATTAAGCATATTGTATCTTAAATTAGGTTTTGTACCTCTTAGCATACTCTGTCTTTGAATATGTGACAAAATGAAACAACTCTTTTTCAGGTAGTCTCTATACATGTATATAGTCCTCAAAATCAAGTGTTTATTTCTTCATTGCTCATCATATTTCAGTTGGAGTCTAGATGCCTTTAATACTGAAACAAGACAAATGAAAGTATAGCAGTAAGTGACCTACTGCCTTCCCTTTGAGAAGTCTTTTTAAATCAGGGAGCTGCCATCATATTTACAGTTACCAGCAACTGTTAGAAAAATGTGATGATTCTTCTGCCAATAGGATTGCTGTCAGCTGCTGGGTCAGTTTTTCAGGGCACTGAGAAGAAAAGGGCAACCATCTGTCCATGGCAGCTTTTGCATATGTTCCACTCTGCATTACCGATGCAATATTTCTCTTGGGCAAATTTGAATTGAAGTATAGAATAATCCTTAAAGATAAATAGATAAAATAAAAAGTAGAATTCGTTATTATAGCTAAAGAAGTCATCTATTTTCTTGGTTTAGAAAAACTTAATTTGAGGGTAATTTATTATAACTTTCATCAGTTTGAAATACAAAATATAACATTATTAGAAACCTAGCTTTTGAAACTGCATTTAAATTTTTTTACCTGCATTTAAATTACTTAATTTTTAAATGGGTAAAAAATTAAATAATCAAAATGCTCAAAATGCCCTTTTTCTTTTAAAGAAGGGAGATTAAAATAGTTTAAAATGTAAAAATGATTAAGTATAATTATGGGTAATGGTAGAAAAGGAAGAGGCTTGACTGTTGTCTTAAGAGTGGGGATATCATTGCAATATTCTCTTAAGTGTCTGCTAATCGGAATGACAGTTGTTAGAAGAAACTTCTATTCTTTGTTTTTTAGGTGAAACCTAAACATTTGTCTTGCATTGGAGTCTGTTGCTTTTTGCTGGCCGCTAGAATAGTTGAAAAAGAATGCAATATTCCATCCACTCAAGATGTAATCCGGATTAGTCAGTGTAAATGTACTGCTTCTGACATAAAGCGGATGGAAAAAATAATATCAGAAAAATTGCACTATGAATTGGAAGCTACTACTGCCTTAAACTTTTTGCACTTATACCATACTATTATACTTTTTCATACTTCAGAAAGGTTAGTGTGACTAAAAATTAAAATTTTATACTTTAGCATTGTTATGGCTAACAGTAAAATAGACTGCCAGTGAAATATGTTTACCCTCTCCAAGTTTTCAACTTGGATTTTTAATGGCAAGTCTTTAAAATTATTTAAATCTTTGTCTTTTTATTACATAGGAAAGAAATATTGAGCCTTGATAAACTAGAAGCTCAGCTGAAAGCTTGCAACTGCCGACTTATCTTTTCAAAAGCAAAAGTAAGTTGATTCTTGATTAATTACATCCCAGTTTCCACTTTGAACTAAAAAAATGATTTTTCATGCTTTTTTTTTTATAGCCATCTGTATTAGCTTTGTGCCTTCTCAATTTGGAATTAGAAACTTTGAAATCCATTGAATTATTGGAAATTCTCCTGCTTGTTAAAAAACATTCCAAGGTAAATATCAGTTTTTATTCTTCATAGCAAATTTCCTTTCTAATGTTTCCTTATTTTTCCTCCTGTGAGGATTTAAATATTAAATATTTTATGGGTCTCTTAACTTCTTCACTTACTTTTTCATTATGCCTCAGGTATGAAGTTCTCAAAATGCTGCTTTAACCCAGACAACATTAAGTCTGAAGGAAATCAGACACTTAGCATATCTTCTTTCAGCATTCAGACATCCCTTCTGTAGTGTTCTTGACAATTGGTAATACTGCAGTCTACACTGCCGCATTGACACTGTTCTAAAATGCATTCTAGTAAAGGCACTAATTGCATCCTGTTACATTTGTTGGGCTGAAAATGATGAGTAGCATTACCAAAATAACATCAGGTGTACTTTTCTTTTTAAACCCTTTAGGCCAACCCTGTATGTTTTTGTAGTCATAAGAGGTATAAAACAAAAACACAATTATTTTTGTTTAATAGTCTAGCTGGAGGAATATGTAATTTAACATGAGTAGTGTTCCGTTATTTATTATTCTGAGTCTCAGCGCCAGAAAATACCCAACATAGGGAGTATTTGGGGGTTTTCTTAGCCGAGAAGTAGTGCAGAGTGTGAGAGATACTATGCCTGGGCTGAAGAATTGGACTGAAGAATCTTAGTGAAAATTGGGCAGCAAAGGCTAATATCCAAGAAGTTGGTGAACTACAGAGGCTTAGGGATCATTTTAGGGTAGGTTTCGAATGTCTGAGTGATAATCACAAGAGTAAAGATATTAATCAAATGGTGATTTTGGAATCCAGTCAGGGAGCCACAGATGATCAAGATTTGACCCTAATGGATGAAGAGAATATTGGCATTATTGAGGGAAATTTGGGAGAAGTTAATTTGTGGTCAAATAAGTATGATTTTAGATAATTGTATACCTTCCATGTAGGTAGATATCTAGCAGATATTTTTAATAAAAATTTGGAAATAAATCATAGTTGGAGATTGTGATTTGAAATTTCTCCTGAAAAACTAATAGTTAAAGCTGTAAGAAACCTGTGGGAGTTTGCTTAGGGTGGTCAGTTAAAAATCTGACTTTTCCGCATTAGCAGTTTTCCTCTTAGGAGCCAACTGAACAAAGGTATGCAAGACAAGTAAGAGCATGGGCAAGTTGGAAAGAGGTTTGCCAGAGAGAAGTGGTCAAGAGTATTGAATATTGGTGAGAGGCTCAGTATAGTGTGAATTGAAGAAAGTCATTGGATAGCTCACAGGTGATGTCAGTAGAATGAGAAGGGAGTGTTAGAAGCCAGATTGCAAGAGAGTTAAGATGTAGCTAGCTTATGGGGAGATGAAGGCCAAGATGATGTAAAAACCTTCTTTTTGTGGTGAAGGCATTGCATATGCAGTGAGAAGCATTATGTTTTTCAAAGAATAATGTTGAGCTTTTTTGAAAAAAAAAATAGTGGTTTTACTCTAAACCTTTTATAATAATGTGAATCTGGAAACATCGTCAGTGAAAAATGATTTCTTGAGATAAATTAGGGTGCTCCAGAGCTGTGGAAGAACTGTGCCTTTTGGGGAAATTTGTCTTATTGCTGACTTCCTCATTAGCATATATCTGGTATCTTAATGTAAATGTTTGTTTTTAGCAATCCAAACAATGCTGTGTTAGAAAACTTAAATTATGTTTAATTTCTTTTCATTAAGACTATTAGAAACTAATTGATAGTTGATTTATTAACAAATCTATTGATTTTAGGTCAGCAAGTTTTCTGAAACATGGCAAAGTTTTCTATGTATTGAATCCTATATAAATTACTTATACTGTGGTGCTCCTCTAAACAAGTGGTTACTAAATTTTAATGGTACACTAGCTCCACCTGGGCACCTTTAAAAGAATTTGATGTTGGTGGGCCCTAGTGGCCTAGCAGATAAGGCCACTGGATATTTTCTACATATATCCTAACGATGCAATATTGAGACCCAGGGGCGGGGCAGGGAACAACCAAAATGAACAACTAAGTAAAATAAATAAAACGCTTTTTTCCTCCTTTCTCTTCTTGCCTGCCTGCCTACTTGCCTTCGTTCCTGCCTGCACCTTTCCTTTGGGAAAAAAAAGAAAATCTTGGTGTCCAGGTCACATCCCGTATCAATTAAATAAGAATTATCTGGGGATAAGAAACAAGAATCCATGTTTTTTAAGGATCAGAGGGTAATTCCAAGGTGCAACAAGGTTTGGGATTTATTGTGATAATGATTTTTCATTATTAAATGTTTTTCAGGTTAATGACACTGAGTTCATTTATTGGAGGGAGTTAGTTTCTAAATGCCTCGTTGAATATTCTTCGCCTGAATGTTGCAAACCAGATCTTAAGAAATTGGTTTGGATTGTTTCAAGGCGTACAGCCCAGAACCTCCACAGCAGTTACTATAGTGTTCCTGAACTGCCAACAATACCAGAGGGGGGTTGTTTTGATGAAAGTGAAAGGTAAGCAGGTTCCTTGACTAATCAGATTTCCTAGACTACATAGTAATGATTTTGTACTTGAAACAGAACCATGGACTATTACAGGGCATCAGAGAAAATTCTTACTCTAATAGCATTATTTCTTCAGGTGAGAAAATTAACCAGAAGTAGTTTTATTAAAATAGGTGATTGAGAAGTATATCTCTTTCCAGTACCCCCTTTTTAAATTCAAAAACAAGACAAAACACTATGTTGTAGATCAAATCCCTAGGACTTTTAATGGGACTTTGGACTGTTTGACTATACCTTCACCTATTTTGCTCCCTTCCTCCAATCTGCCTCTGGCAAACACCCACCTGTTCTCTGCATGTGAATTCTGTTTTTGTTTTCAGATATCACATGTGAGATCATATTGTGTTTGTCTTTGGCTTATTTCATCCTTTCCCTTTTTAAAAAACTGGTTGTTTCCCATCTCCCTTGCTCTTTGAAATATAGTTTAGTTTAAAAAAAAAGTGAGATAGCATTCTGAGCTTTTAAATGTTAGTATGGATTCTTAATGGTATATGGGAAGAGCTTGTAGGTTAAATGACTAGAAATAAAGGGAAACACCATCACTAATAATGACATAGTTTATCAAATGCTACTTTCTTACTCAGAATTGATTTATTTCTAGACTGATTTAATTTTACAAACTTTGTTTTATATTTGAGAGATAAAGGACCAGAAGTTTCATTTTCATAGCTTTGGTTTCTTGATCGAATGTAAGAGTATTGATGCAAGAGAGACATCAAAACTATGTGATAGGAGATATACTGATCCTTAGTTTACATTTTTTGGGATGAGATTCAAAATACTTCAGAATTTAAGAATTAGTTGCTGATAGTTATTAATTGGTACAATAATAATAGTTTGGCAGATAGTAATTTGTTTAAGCCTTTTCAGAAAATCTGTATTTTCTAATAAGATTACAGTAGACCTTACTTGAGGAAGTCCTTATCAGTCAATTTTGGCACTGTAAAGCTTAAATTTTGAATATAAAAATAGCGAAGCTAGAGATATTTGTTGCAGTTTTATTTTGCCTGTAAAACATTTAAGTGTTCATTCTAAATAATAGAATTTTCTTGTCTCTTTCCCTTTAGTGAGGACTCTTGTGAAGATATGAGCTGTGGAGAGGAGAGTCTCAGCAGTTCTCCTCCCAGTGATCAAGAGTGCACTTTCTTTTTCAACTTTAAAGTGGCACACACACTGTGCTTTCCGTCTTAGAAGCCGAATTCTTCTGTGCCAGAACATAGAGTGTGTACACATTTCAAAGCAATAAATGGGGGAGTAGGTAGTTTTCTGGTCTAGCCCCCACCTAGGCAGGGATTACATAGACTGGAACACCTACCTTCTGTTTATTATTCAGATCAGATCTGGCCTATTTTCATATTTAATCCTAAGCCATCAAATGGATTAGTGCCTCTTTAACAGTTAACAATACTCTAGACATTGGCACTTTATTTTTCTCGTTGATCTTTAGCTACTTGGGGGAGAAGGGAAGGTATTGATACCTTCAATTTGTTACTTTTCAATAAGATTTTTAAAGATGAATAGTGTAACTTCTCTTAAGCTTTTTATAAAGCCTTCAGGTACCTTTATTTAAACAGATTGGGAGTGTGCAAGTACTTCCTTAGCAGGGACAGTGGATAATCCTCTAATGGATTATCTTAGTTCTCGCTCTCTCTGAATTCTCAGAACAGAGAATGCTTAAATGTCAAACTTTTTTTGTTCTTTTTAAGTGTTCATTGTATTATCTGATGCAGACTCTATAAAGTTAGGAATGAAAATGTTGACATTTCTGTGAATTTGAGTATGATCTTAACTGAGCTTTCTGCTAAAGCAGAAATAATTGACAAGCTAGGGTTGTTGACTGTTGCATTCCTAATGCCTAAGTATTGTCAGACTGTTGTATTATTTTAATGTTATAAAAACAATTCATAATCTGCTAGTTTTGCATGCACCTGTATGAAAGCAGTGCAGGAAGTTGAACAGAACTAGGTAATGGAATTGATTAATGTTGATCTAGTGGCATATCTTATCTCTTTTTCTTATATTAAAAAAGTCTGCATGATTATGTTTCATTTCCTTTGTAATTCACATTTCAAAAATAATGGACTTTGTGTATGGGTGCCAAGAATGAATATGAAGTTAAAAAAATAAGTGTTTGTAGTAGTATAGTTTTATCTGTGTGGTGGTACTGCCATAAAAATAGGGATTTATAGACTCTGTACACTTGAGATTTTGTACAGAGAATTTTTTAAATTTATAAACTGTATATGAAAATGTAAATCTTAAAAAAGGTACATAAATACTGTATTTTTTTACTTCGTGTAGTAGTCTAGTCATTGCATGTAAATATAATTTATTGTGTATTCTGTACTATAAATCATACATAGATGACTGACTTAATGGTAAGTCAGCATACATTGGATGTTTTCTGAAGTGGATCTTTTTGAACTAATGGATTAGTACTCAAAATAAAAATATTAATGAATTGTATTTCTTGTTTGCAATTGCTTTTTTTTTTCAAAGGAAAGGTGCAAGCAGGAATGAAGGCAAGTAGGCAGGCAGGCAGAAAGCGGAGGAGGAAGGATTTTTATTTTATTTGTATTTAGTTGTTCTCACTGGTTGTCTACCCCGGGACCTGGGACTTGAATCTAGGGGTATGTGGCTTGCTTCTTTGGAGGTGATTGACCCAACTGCTACTCCACTGGGGTGTGCCAAAATTACTTCTTAATATTTAATTTTTTGGTAAAAACGGAAAAGTGCTTGCTGTATTTCAGTGGGAAAGTTTGAAGTGTGGCTGGCGTCTCCCCAGGATAAGCCCTGTGTCTGGTTACCAGAAGTCCTCTAAGTAATACTTCCTCACCATAGTTTGGGCCTTAGCTTTGAAGATACCGAAAGTGAATCTGCCACTTGGGAATTGACCTCTCTCTGCGGTGGACTCTAAACAAAAGAGTGATATATTAACCTGAATGTCTGTTAATTTATAGTGAAAGGCAGTGGGTATCAAGTAGACCAGAATACTCAGATTGACATTTTAGTATAATCTCTTTCTGCAGACATTCCAAATTCTAATCAGAAGGTTGCTTGATGAGTATGTTAGCTGTTACTTTACCCTACTCTGATTTTTTTTTTTTTTTTTTTGTATAAGTTCATCTCATTTGACTTTGTGGACCTTTATTTTCTCCAGTTGACTAGAAAATCAGATATATATGATATATACATATGTAAATTATATATGTATGTGTGTGTGTGTGGAGTGTGGTTTTCTTGCAATACATCATCTCCCCTGGAAAATCTGCCTGAGGATGACCTTCACCCTCTGTCTCTTATTCTATAATTTTGATAGATAGTACATAATGTATTCTGCTTTTAGATTTTGATTTGTTGAGATGTAAAAGTTTTTGTGGCTTTCCAAGTCTTGAAATCTTCACTTCCTCCAGGATTTTATTGCTTTTTGCTTGTTTGTTTTACCATATGCTCTTTCTGCAAGAATCTGTCCGTATTTGACTTCTCCTGTTCCCTTTTCTGGTTCTCATTATATTTAGTCTAGATCTCTTTACTGAACCCCCAATTTTTTTATTCACAACTGGTTATTGATCTTGAAAGTTTCTAAATACTTCTAAACCTGCACTTAACTGTTCTTTTATTTTGGTAAAGGTATTCATCTACTCAAGCTGGAAAGTTAGGTGATATCCTTATCTCTTCCTGCCTGTTTAGTGGAGATCAACGTTTATCATATATTACTTCATTTATACTGTATAGCTTCTCTTGTCTGCTACTCTATTGGTTCAGACTTGCACTCCCATCAGCAGGGTTACAGTGATTGTGATCTCTAAGACTCCAGGCTTACTTTTGATCCCCTTGTTGCATGATTAGACCCTAAAATTTGCTACTTTGATTGTGTCACTCCTGAAAAATAGTTCAATAGATGCTTCAATCAGGATAAAGTCTATATCATTACATACAAGTCTTTCCTGAATCAGAACTCTTCACTGTCTATAACCTTTTCTTTGCCATTTCTTTGAGCTGGAAAGTGTGCTAATAAAAGCACCTCTGGCAGTTACGTGGAAGGTGGGCCAAAGCAGATAGAGATGAGTAGCAAGGAAGCTGATCAGGAGTCTCGCTGAAAATCAAGAAAGTCGAAGAACTAAACTAAAGCAATAGCAATGGAGATAAGGAAAAGAGGAACTGAGAGGTGCTCTCTACTTTTTGACATTATTAGGAGACTCAGAGGCATCTAGGAGTCTGGCTATGCCTTCCTTGGGCAATTCAACCAGGTGGTTTTCCCATGTTTGTGAGGAATTAAATTGAGACTTAAGCCCCAGGCCCAATACAGAACTGAGGGAAAAGAAGGCTACCATTTTATCTCCTGCTTATTCCTTTATTTGACAAGAGACTTGACTTTCCAGGTTTTGATTCTGTTATTTCCTAGGATGTGGTCAGCACATTTTGCTGCTTCAGCTGCTGTACATGCTGGTCTGCTGGTCTATTCTTCTGACTCTCCATAAGATTGGACAAATAACATGTTTCATTAGTCACACCCAGAGTAATACTCAGCTTAATTATAAAGACATTGTTGGAAGACATTTCTTAAGACAATTTTAACCATTTTTGTTGTCTAAAACCTAACTTTATTTTCTTTAATTCCTTTCATTTCAGCCCCGTGTTTTAATAGGATGTTCACCTTTGCCTCCCAGCTTCCCCAACACACATGCAAATTGTCAGCTTATTTAGGTAACCCATCGATCAGATTCTTATATGGATAAGGACCATGTATTTTTCATGTGTCAATTATGAACTGTTTTTCCTAATTCTTTGTACCAGAAATGGTCAGTAGCTTACTAGCCTCCATTTTGCAAATTAGATTGTATAGTAGATAGTTTCCTAATAGCCAGTATGTCTTCTCATCCCTGTGCACACATGCGACTCTTCCCATCAACAGGTGGAGTCTCTTCCTCTTGATTTTCACTTGGCTTTGTGCCTCTTACTAAAGTGCAGTGGAGGAAGTTATATGCATGTCCAAGCCTAGATTTTTAGAAGACTAATGGCTTCCATTTCATTCTTTTTGGAAGCCAGTCACCCTGCAGCGAAGAAACTCAATGGTTACTGAAAGATGAGAGGCCATGTGGAGAAGGCGCTTCAGGATGAGAGCCATCTTGGATGTTCTGACCTCATGAAGCTCCCAGATGAATGCAGCTGGCGCCTTTAGCTACAGCTCACAGAGCAGAGGAACCTTCACCTGATTCTAATCAACCCACAGACTCATGAAAAGTAATAAATCATTGCTTTAGGTTATCAGGATTTAGGGTGGTTTGTTACAATAATAGATACAACAGTTAACAAAAGATAACTGAGAATGAACCTTAAAAACCACACTGATTATATCTTTTCTTTGATTAAAATCCAAAGTGGCTCCTTGATCTCAAGTTTAAACTTCTTATGATGGCTTACAAGATCCTGCTCGGTTTGGACCCTTCTTCCTTCTCAGCCTCATCTCTCTTGGCATCCACCCTCCACATACCTCCAGTCTAATTGCATTTCAGCTCCTCTGCTCGCCACGCGTTCACTCACTCATGGAACTTGATGCACACTGCTTCATCTGCCTGGAGCATCTTTTTTCTGTCATCCTGATCTTACATACTACTGTTTTCACCTGAGCAGTCACTTCATTCACTCATGTTTCGCGACTTGAATGCCTCTTATGTGTGCCTGGTACCACACTAAGTGCTTGATATATGAAAGCAAACACAATGTCTGACCATACAACTTACAGGCTAGTGGCAGAACCAAACAATTCACAGCAAATAATGTAGTGTTTAAAGGTCATAATGATGATTTCTTCCAATACATTTTTTGGGAGCTCCCTGACTTTCTTTGTCAGTGCTTCTTGTCAGTGCCCCGGTTCTCCAATAAAATCCTAAAATTTTCTTATTTTCTCAGTTAATACCTTGCTTGTCTGTTTCCCTTCTCTGCTTGTTTTTTCCTGTTTGCTCTTGGAAGGCAAAGGCTGTTTGTCTTTCTTTTTCATTGATAAATCTCTAGCACTCAGCACAGTATCTGGCCCAAACTCCCCCACCTCTCCCTGCTGTTGTTGGTAAAAAGTAATTTACTGACTAATATATTTCAGGCACTGTTTATGAGTTATTTAATCTTCCCCACACTGCTAATGGGCAAGTACTGCTATTAGTCCCATTTTACAGATGAAGAAACTAAGGATTAGAGAAGTACTTTGACAGAGATCTGGTCAGGGCTATAATTCAAACCAAGTCAGTCTGCCAAATTCTATGTTCTTAACCACGGTGCTAAAGTTCTAAGCGAATATTGATGGTACTCATTAAACAGATGCTGAACAAATGAAATAATAAAAGCTCTTATAAAGAAAATTCTAAGACTACCCAGTAAAATAAATTATAGTATTCTTCTGTTGTTTAATTTTTAAGTGTTTCACCCATACAAAGGCAAGATAACTAAGATTTACAGTTAAAATATTTTCAATTGGTTTGCCCCATTGTAGTAGTTTTAGGTCGGCCACCTCCAGAGGAGCACAGTCCATGTACATCCCAAGGACCCTGGCTTGTGTCCAGGGTCCAGAAGGGAACAATCAGTGTGAAAACTAAAGAAAAAGAAAAATGTTTTTCCTCCTTTTCCTAGCTGCCTGCCTACTCACCTTCATTCCTTCATTCACTACATTTAAATAAACATATATATATATATATATATATATAATATTTTCGACCATCTAGTAGCCACATATGACAATGT
The DNA here is from genome assembly GCA_004363575.1 of Solenodon paradoxus. Taxonomy (NCBI): domain Eukaryota; kingdom Metazoa; phylum Chordata; class Mammalia; order Eulipotyphla; family Solenodontidae; genus Solenodon; species Solenodon paradoxus. The sequence continues at coordinate 736,629 of RJWH01000381.1, forward strand.
AAAAATTCAAGACAGGATAGTAGTAGAGAAGATGAGTCCTCATCAAAAGATGAGGATATTAATTTGCCCTGGGAACTTTTGTATTCAGTCATTCAGGCCTGTCAGCCCTTTTCAACCTTTGTCTAGTTCCTTTTACACTTAGGTTATAGCTTATCAATATCTTGGGTTCCAAGGCCCACAGACATTTGGTGGTAATGGGAGTGGAATTTTATAATAATAGAGGACATTTGTTAAAGACCTACTTCCCTTTGCCTGTTTTGCTATTATCCAACATGGTAATCATTTCCCATTTACTCATTTACTGCTCTGGGATCTTTCTTATAATTATTTCTTCAGTCTGTGCTTTTTGCCCTTGCCTAAACTTTAAGCTCATGAGTAGAGACCATGTATTCTGCTTTGCTCCTGTCTTTCAAGGTGCCTAGCATAATGATGGTTAAAAACATGTACCATTTTTCTACACATACCAGTCACTCCTGAGTTTATCATTTCCATTTCAGATTGCAGCAATTTATAATTTATAAAGATGAACTTCCATGCATGCAAGGATGAGTCAACCTCTTCAAAGTTAGGATTTCAAATCATTACATACTAGGGTATGCAGGGGGCCATTGCTCACTGCTACAATTATCTTCACCTTATTCAGGAATAAGATGTAGTGACTAGAAATACAGACTCACTAACCAGGGTTTGAACCTGGTTTGGTCACTCACTATCTGACCTGATGTTAAGTGTTTGTGCCTCAGTTTCTTCATCTGTATAAAGGGGTCAATAACATTACCTACTTGTGATGGACACTGAAATATGTTGCCCAGCTGTTGCTGGGGGTGATTTTGGCACACAGCCTCTAGTTGCCAGCCCCTTTAGGACTGCCCATCCAGAGAGCAGTCTCATCCAAGTTCATGCCCTACCCAGGAGAGCTCACATTTAAGGTCTGATTGAGGTGGAAAGACCCTTAACTTACTCTCAAAATCTGCTTCTATAAGCACCCGCAGCACTGACATGAAAATATATGACAAAGAATTTGGAATTGTGCCAGATACACCCAGAAAATATCAGCTATAATAATTACTATTCCACTTTTGTTCCTACCCTCTCCTGAGAATTGGTTATTTATTCTATCGTTGAGCTATTATGAAAAACAGAGTTTTGTTCAAAGCACTGAGGATGCATAAAAGCATCAAACCATAATTATTACTACTGGAGAGTTTTTACCCTGAAGGGAGAAGCTGACATATCAATTGTGATCAATTGTGAAATGTCAGAAACACAGTCATAGAAATATGAACAGGGCCCTGTGTTAGTGTTCTACATGGATTCCCCAATCTTTTGGATGAAACAAAAAGACTATTTGGTGTGATTTCAGTCATTCCAGGGAGAGCCTGATGATCTATTATCTTTCAGTACCCCTCACATTCCTGTTTCCCTCTAGCTCATTCTGGTCATTCCCATTTTCAGAAAGTCTTTAGCTAAAGATTTGGAGTCCGGTTAAATATCTTAAATAGAGTTTACACTTTAATGGGATTCGGAAACAATGACTTGAGTTAAAGTTTGAATACCTATCTGTTGTGAGTATAGTTTTGGACAAGTGCCACACTCAGCAGGAACTAAGATGAAGTCCTAAGTGCATTGGTCTATTGCGGGGAGGAAGAGGAATGAGGGTTGGGCAGGAGAGTCTGGGACTGTGATGAAGATCTGATAGACTAAACAATTCTGGGGTTTGGGAGAAAAAGTAACCAATTAGAAGAGCCCCGTGTTGGGGAGAAATGATCATCCCTAGCACCCAGGGTTCAGTCACATGCTAAGAATATGGTTTCATCTCTAATGCTGAGATGGCTCCTGAGGGACTACCTCTGGAGCCTGTCATATATTGCCCTCTCCTTGCAGAAGAGTGGTTGGTGCTTTCTTGAAGAGAGATCTGTGTGATATACTTTCAAGATACCACATTGTGTAACTTCTCTGAGAACTAGTTTTATAATCTGAGAAGGGAAGAGAACTGAGAACTGCAGAAATTCTTGGCAAGAATACTCCATCAAACACCTGGACAGAGAGACCTGACCAAATTTTAAAAGGCTTCTTTCTAGTCACCTAAGTTCTTGTCCCTGGGACAACCCCTCTACCCTTTCATTTCCTGTACGGAAAAGCTCAGGGTTATTAAAAGAATTTGTTCTCTGTTCTAGCAATGTCTGACTTCTCTCTTCCATAGTGTTTACTAAAAAGGCGTTTACAGGATGTACATTTGTGACTCCTTCTTCTGTCCTTTTGAAATGTGAATGTTCTTACAACTTAGGTGTATCTTCCTCAAGCATCTGCAAGTCATTCCTTTGAAATGTAGTCATCAGCAAGGATAGAGGCTCTGCCTTTCAATCTCTATTTGAGATGGAATCCTAACCTTTGCCCTAACCAACTCTGCCTTTTTTTCCCTTTGGTCCTCCACATGATTTCTCTACTTACATCCTCAACCTCCCTGTAAAACTCCTGGCCACTTCTGCACAAATCCAAATGGAGCTCAGCTCTCTCTTTTGTCCCTTTGTCTCAGCGCTCTGAGGACTGAACAAGCTAATGGGGAATTTTTTTTTTTTTCTAAACTCTGAAGTTCTTTACAAAAACAACTATGTCTTTATTTAACATTATTGATAGATTCTTAGAAACTATAACTTTAACCCTGATGACATATAAGGAAAGCCCATGCTCAAATAATGTTTTGTTCACCCTTGGCCAGGATATAGCATTGTCCTCATCAACGAAACAACATTAAGTGAAGTGATGGTATTAAAGGATGTCTCTATAAGCTGCTCTCCATGTGAAGGCATCGCATATAATTTTTTGAGAGAGGGTTTTGAAAAATACATACAAATATTTTTCTGTTACTATATTTCCTATTGCCTTTCTGACAGTGTAAACAATTTAGAGCAAGTGGATGCCTATTATGCTACGCCTTAAAGATATGACTGTTGAAAAAAATGTTGTTTGTCATTTAATTCTTTTTACGCAAGTGTAAACATAAGTGGGACCCTTATATGCTCTTCTGCAACCCACTTTTCTTATCAAACAATATATGGGGACATAGATCACTGTCAATGGATATGGATCTTCTTCCTTATTTGCAATGACTGGAGAGTGTTTCTTTGTATGCTTTATATGAAAATTTATTTAAGATGCCCTTTTAGTGGATGCTTACATTGTTTCCACTTCTTCAATATTGTTAATTAATGCAGCAATAAACATTCTTGTACATACATTTTCACTTACCTATTTAATACTATCCTTAGTATACATTTCTAGAAGTGAAATTCTTGGGTCTATTCTAATGGAATATACATTTAGAATTTATATATTGTTGATCTTCTCTCCAAAAAGATTACATGGACTTATACTTACATTAACATACACATCAGTGAGAATTTCCTACCTCTGCAACAGAAGATTTTGATCGGGAGAGGAGCTGGGGAGGGCTCAGAAAAAGTAAACAGGATCAGTAGCTCCCTAAAGTGCTCAAAGAAGTTTGTCACTTAAGGGTATGGGTGACACCTGAAAGCTGGGCTCAGAAAGTAACCTGTCACCTGATACCCATTTGGTCTCAGGTCCTAGATTACCTGCATCTTAAACCACCAGAGCTCAGAGACTTTTTTTTTTCAACTGTTCATCGTCAATTTATTTTTGATATTTAGAGCTTTTAAACAGCTGAAATTTCCATCAACAGATAATGGACAACTAACTGGGCATTATCTGTAACTGAAAAATTAATTAACATTAAAAACCAAAACAAGCAAACCATGAACTGTATACAACAACACAAACGAATCATAAAATTATTAGACTGAATTATTAGAGTCATTTTTCCTAAAACCCAAAAAGTGTAAACTCCACAATTTCTTTTCTATAACATTCTTGAAAATTCAAACAGTTCTCGAGTAATAGAAAGCAGATTAGTTTGTAGGAAGGGTAGACGACAGGAAGTTAAAGGGACACACACAAAATATATTTTAAAGGAAAGGTGCAGGTGAAAATGAAGGAGAGCAGAGGCAGGCAGGCAGTCATGCAAGGAGAGAGTGGAGGAAGAAACACTTTATTTTATTTAGCTGCTCATTCTGGTTGTTGTCCCCCAGCTCAGGGATGAGAACCTGAGTATCTGGGACAGAGGCGGACTGTACTGGACCTCCACACCAGGGCTTGCTACAAAAAAAATTAAAAAATATATTGATATTTATTATTTCTTTTGTTCATAATGCTATATTCATTTTTGAATACTGAGATTTATCTCAATCTATATTTCATACCACACTCTTCACCAAAGTTTCAGGACCCTTTTTCATAATTTTTTCCCCTATTGCCTTCCCTCCTCAATCCCAGCCACCTGGCAGTCATCTCTTGTGTCCTGAGAGTTTTTGCTGGGGTTTATCTATTTATTTGTTTCATTTCATTATATTCCACATCTGAGTGAAACCATCCTGCATTTCTTTTTCTTTTGCTGATTTATTTCACTTAACATGATCCCTTCAATCCCATCCAGATTGTTGCAAAGGGCACAATTTCATTTAATTTTTTTTAAGTAGCTGCATAGAATTCCATTGAGTATATATACACCACAGCTTCTTTATTCAGCCACCTGTTGTTCCATGTCTTGGCTCTTGTGAACTGTGCTGCTATGAACATTGGGGTGCAGATATTTTTTATGACTAGAGAGTTTTGTATCTTCTGGGTATATGCCCGAGAGTGGGATTGCTGAATTGAATGGTAGAGCCATTTTTATTTGTTTGATGAATCTCCATGCTGTTTTCCAAAGAAGTTAGACCAATTTACATTCCCACCAACAGTGTAGGAGGGTTCCTTTTTCTTCACACCTGCTCCAACACCTGCTGTCTCCAATCTTTTTATTATAGGCCATTCTCACTGGTGTGAGGTGAGATCTCATTGTAGTTTTTATTTGCATTTCTCTGATGATAATTTAGGTCATCTATGTTTCTTCTTTAGATAGGTGTCTATTAAGCTCTTTTGACAAAAAAACTTTTGAGGATGAAGGATTCATTTATTATCTTGATTTTGATCATGGTTTCACATTTGTATACATATGTCAAAACCAAATAGCATAATTTACATATATATACTTTAGTGTACTTCAATTATAACTCAATAAATTTGAAGAAGAAGAAAAAAGGAGGACGTTTGGCTCTCTGGCTTCCAATAAATTTTTTTTTTAAAGTCCTTATTTGACCAAATGAATAAATAAGTTATAGATTCAAAGATGTATTCGGAATGTGAAATTTGTAGTTGAAGAGGCTTTCTTATAATTTTATTGGGGCTTCATTAATGTCTACTCTGTCTACATACAAGGAATTCCTATGTGGTTCTTAACTTGCCAAGATTAGTTATGGAATGTCTGCCAGTCACTTCATCAGAGGGACTCCTAAGAAAAATTGAGTATGCTTAGATAAGAACCCTAATTTCCAAAGTATATTATTTGAACATTACTTTCTTGAGATACTTTTTTTATTATCAAATGTGTGTTAACTATTCCTTGAAGAGCCACAGGCCACATTCGTGTATTAAAGTTTCTGAGAAATACTAATGTCAGGAAGCCAGTTTAAATTTAACAAGATAACGCTGTTGGAGAGCTGAACGTGGAAAATCCTCTGGAAATAATTAAAGGGGAGGGGTAAATGTTGATTTAGGCATTTTAAGATGAAGTAGAAATCCCAGACAATCTGTCCAATGGTATATTTATTCTTGACTTATGATCCTATTGCTGAGGGACTGTGGTCATAGTAATTATCAGGCAAGCAACTGCAGCTGCCTCTCTTTGGCCCGGGCAGCCAAAGCCTCTCTGTGCAGAGTTGGAGAAAGCTCTGCCTGCAGCTGTATCTGCCTGGCCCCAGCTCTTGTCCCATCTTGCACATTAAAGAGCGTTAGATTGATGTGTCTTACGGAGGAAAGGTGATCAAAGGCCAGACAAGCTGCCAACTCTCAGAAGTGGAGCTGTGCCTGAACTTGGGGCCCAGTTTCAGGAGCAGACATTTATATTGGTTGCTCCAAGGGAGGCTTTCATGCTATTTTGGGGTGGGGCATGGGGCAGGAAAGGAGGTGAGGATGACAGGGAATCATATTTTACCTGCCTTCCTGTTAGTGTACCAGATGCCAGGGGTCTTCCCTTTCCCTCTTTTATTTATTTATTTTTTTGTATTGATTGTTCTTAAATTGAAAAGATTTAAGTGTAGAACCTTTATGAAAAAGAAACCTCAAAAACGAGTGTACTATTCCTCCATTATGTATCCATGCCAGTACCATACAATACAGGTCACCCGCCTGTTGTCACTGAGGTTTGTATTGTTCACATAGCTTCAGAGAGTCCTTTACCCACTTACCTCTTACACGAAGCAGCTGTAGGGCGCAATGACACAGCTGCAGAGCAGTTGTTGCTTGGACTCAGGACAGGAGCCCTGCTGGCGGCTCAGTGACCTAGCTCCTTCATACAGTTTCCAGCACCCTGAGCTCCAGGAACAGACATAACTGCTCAAGCAATGAGGGTAATGCTCCTAGAAGAGGTATTTCTTTGTCTGGGAGCAGAGACAACTGTGTGTTTGCTTCCCCGGGGCCAGCCCCAGCAGGCTCTCAGGACTGCTTTCCTCTCCTTTCTCAACTGGTGTTAGAACACGGGATTAAAAAAAAAAAAAAAAGATGGCGTAGAGGGAAGTAGACCTAGCTATCTGTTCCTCAAAATCATTAATACCCACTACTCCTGGTTTGTTTAAGTCAACAAGATTGTCCAGCCTTGGAGGGCAAGTAATCATCCAAAGTCAGTCATGCAATTATGCGAATAGATATTTGTTGCTTTATCCACTTGCAGAAACTAGAAGGGCCCTGAATGCTAAAGAGGAAGTTCATTGGACATTAGGCAGAACTTGTAGTGACAACACTGTCATGCGGTCACCAGAGTTGAAGAGTAGAATATCAGCTCTGAAGGCCCAGGGCTAGAGTCGAACACATGGAATGGAGCAAACTTTCAGGGACAGGAAATGAGAATATCAACGAATTCATTTTTATTAAAGGATTTCCCTTCCTTGACTCTAGAATGTTAATACTTGTCATGAAAAACATGCCCTTCCTGCTAGCAGAATACATAGAAAACTAATAATCAAAAAGTTCACAGACTCAGAAGAATCTGCAAGTTTGCTTCTAGCATCGTCTCATGCAGACCTGATGAAACAGTGCTCAACTTGTTTTCAAGAAGTTTTCTCCAGTCAACATTATGGGACTCACTAGACTTGTTTTCTATTCTTCTGGGTCCTTTACGCATTACTACTGCAAAGAATTAATATCATTACATTTTGATCAGATTCTATTGTGGAAGACTCTAATTCCGCTATAGTAACTCAAATCTTTTCTCTTGAGGGCCCCTCTGCAATCATTTCAAAACCTACTCTGCCATCCCAGAAGTGCTCTAGCATTAAGTCTTTGGAATTGGGTTGTATTATTTTTCCTGTAGACTTTATAGTATGTTTATAGCATTGTCATTTTAAAGATAATTCAGAATTTCTATACATATATCAAGTTTTTTTTTAAGCACTAAATGTAGAAGATACAAAGATAGACACGCATATAGTCTTTTTTCCTTTATTGATAGCAAACACAGAAAATACAAAAGGTTCAGGAAAAGGGAATAGCACAGGACAGACAGGAATGTAAAAAATCCTGTTGAAGGAAAAGTGAGCAGGAAGGAAAGGAAACTGCAGATGACAAAAGATAAAAGAAAGGGGGTGTGGAAGCCAGTGAGAACAGACATATTCCATGTGGAACAGCTGTTGGAAAAACATGGAGAGGGAGGAAGGAATCTTGGGTTTTAGTTCCAGATCTGTCTGTAGCTATCTGACCTAAGCAAGTTATTCTACTGTTGGGAGCTAATTTTCCTCTTTATAAAAGTAGTATTAGGCTAGGTGACTTTCTGAGACTTGGGGTAACTGTCATTCTCATTTCAAAACTTAGAAGAAAATGCTAAAGTCACTCAAGACTTTTGTCGTCTGAGAAAGGGTTCTAATTCTCAGGCTAGAGGACTATGATTACTTTTAGTTGTGATCTGCTAAAGATTGCATTCAGTCTACGACTCAGTCACATCTTTATTAAGCTTTAGATTACACCCAGTCAAGTCTGTCTTGAGTTTTGTTAATTTTGATGCAAGAGGATAGAACTGATTAGTGATTGTATAAATAATTATTGGGGGAATGGAAAGATAAATATTAATAAATGGAAATAAGCACATTCAGTTAAAAATGCAACCTAAAACTAAGACATGGATAAAGACCTTAACGTGAACATACTTGGGGACATGCAGCAAGTGCTCCTGTACAGAAATAGTCACTGTTTAGGTAATTCTATTAGGACTTGAGGGATAAGCCATCTCAGGCAAGCATCTATCGACAGAGGAGACATGAGGGTGGCTCAGACAGTGGCAAGCAGTATAGATCAACAGAAAATAAGCCACATTCATGTTTGCTGTCTGCTACATGTAGAGACGTTATACTAGTCTGAAAATCTCTAAAGTAATAGAATATGGAAAGCATATTAATATTTAAGTTGTAGGAAAGCTCTAATAAGTGATCTTATCTTGACTTAAATCTTACATCTTTTGACTTTTTTCTACTTTTGTTTCACTTAAAACCAACTTCCACGAGCTCCTTGCAAAGGCACCTGTATCATTTTCATTGTTGTATGCCCAGCACTCACTAGAGTGCTTACCACATAGTAGCTGCTTAATAAATTCAGTCCATAAAGCTCCTCTAGGAAGCAGAAACTAATACTGAATTAGGAGTACAAAGAGTGGGTAATGACCACGAAAAAGAAAGAAAGGAAAGGAAACAGGATTGGGCAGGGACTGCTTCAGACTTAGTGTGGATTTGAACAAATCTCTCCCAATTCAATAGTGAGCTCAAGAACAAAGATTGTCCATTAGAAGAGTCTCTATTTGGTCAGACACTGACAAACTCTAAAATTCCCAGCATATATGGTATTGGCTGAGGACTTTCCAGAAAGAGTCCGAAAGGCACTGCAGCTATAAGGTGTCGGCCAGTTCTTCCTCAGAGCTGGAAGGGAGGTCTGTGAGGCATACCTGAACAGATGCTATATTATCCAAGACCATTTCAAAGTCTCTTATTCCATGTTGATTCTTCCTATTGAATATGGCTGGAGGGTTAGCTGTTTACTTTCCCAGTGTCCTCGACAATTGGAATAACCATGCAACCCATTTATGACCAACGGGATTTCTGAGAAACTAGGCAAAAAGACAAAGTCTTATGAAAAGAAAGCTTCACCAGTCACCTATTTTTCTTTGCTTTCTCATTTTGAATGCAGTATTGATGTCTGGTGTGGCAGCCATTCTGTAACCACGAGGTCATTACAAACCTGCTAAAGGGAGCTAATATTCTCTCCTTTTTGAATAAACAATAAAGTTTTTTATGGTTTAATCCATTGTTCCTTCTTTTTCTGCTACTTGTATCAAACTGATATGCTCATTACCTGGTTCCCATAACTTAAAGCATACATAAAAATTTCCATATAATAGATCTTATTAGAAATTAGTAAGTCAACATTCTACTTTACACATCGATCTCTTATTACTTTGATTAGAGTGAGCCAGTTCTGTGGAATCAATATTTACTGATTACTATGAGAAAATAGTTTTGAGATATGAAAAGCTAAAGATGAAACCTGGAACAGGGGGACAATGTGTATTCACTCGGTGTCCTTCCTGAACTTGTACTTTCCAATCTTGCAAGAGGTTTTACATTTATTCAAACCCTGGATAAACTAAAGTTATAATTCCTAACCAGCAACAATTAAAAAATCATTAAAAAGCCCCAAACCTGTAAGCCTGTTTGTTTTGTTTTTCTACAGTGAAGAAATGAAACAGAATCTGTACTTTTTAAATGACTCTTCAGGGTAGATAGTTATAATCTGTAAGACAATAATGGAATATATATATTTCAAAGGCCAATGGGCACTGTCCAGGAAGATGACTAGTGGATGCAATCTTTTTTAATAGAAGACTATTAAACATTGTGTCAGCCTTCTTGCATTACTATAATAGCACCCATGAGAAAATTCATTAATTGTCATGTTGGAAGATAGAGTCCTGGGAAAGGATACAGATTAAGTAAGTTTTCAACATAGCTGAAGAGAGAATGGAGTGAGACTAGAAATTGTGGAGAATGTTCTTGGCTCTGGTAGAGGGAACTCTGGATATGTGTTCCCTTCAGCAAGCGTGCCTGATAAATCTGAAAAGTATGGCTTAGAAACAAAAATGGACTGTTTTGATTTTCTTAACTATATTAGTAAGTGTTCTCAGGGTAACAGATGATATAGTCACAAGTAGGACACTTCAAAGAGGATTTAATAAAAGGTCTGCTTTCTTTCTTGAGAAAAGGTACAGGCAGGAATGAAGGCGAGTAGGTCGTCAGGCAGGAAGAGAGAGGAAGAAGAAGTACTTTGCTTATTTTATTCAATTGTTCATCATTTGTTGACTCCCAGGGCCATAGCTCTTGAACTGGTGACCTTGGGATGTATGTAGACTGTGTCTGGTTTAAACTACTAGGCCACAGAGCCTGCCTAAAAGACAAGTAATAGTGCATTGAACCAGGGCCAGAAACAGCAAAACTTTAGGCAAATTAGGCCCAAAGAGATAAAAGGAGGATATGGTTGCTAGACCCCAAAAGGAAAGAGTTGTATGGAAAACATGATTTTGGAGAATCTTGAACTTTGCTTTAGTTCACCAGAGGGAGGAAGCGAGGGGTGCAAATATCCCAATCTTGTACTCTTCCTGCCTTTCTCTGAGAGGTATTCCCATTGGCCTAACCAGATGCCAGAGATCATGAAAGCCCTGTTGGGGTAGTCTGCCTTCTCCATTTCCTGGGTAGAAAGCACAATAGAATAAAGCTGAGAGAGGGTTTGAAGGACAAAGAGAAAAGAGCCTAGTCTTCCCTTTGTTTACAGCTTTGCAGGCACTGAACATGTCTAGGATAACAAGAGAGAGAGAAATGAGGAAACTCTGTCAGGCTCATCTACAGACAGTACAACCTGTTCCTCAAAAGTTGGGAGATTCTGTAAACACAAATAAAAACTTAAGGCTTTCAAGTAAGATGTGAGTAAGTAAGGTTCTCTGGGGATATGCTGAGGTGGGTGTTTGGAATGTACCAAATGTATCTTTGGCTGGTATTGAAGAAAAATTTGTCCTTTCAAGTGGTTAACTATTTCATTCATGAAATACAGATGGTCTCTGACTTATGATGGTTTGACTTACGATTTCGACTTTCCGACGATGTGCAGGAGGGGATGCTCTACAGAGGTTGGCCAGCAATAACTGTAGCTCCCACTCAGATTTTTTGACTCAGGATATTTTCAATTGATGATGGATTTATTGGATTTATTTACCATAAATTGAGGAAGGTCTGTGATGTAATGGGAATATATATTGGAATTAATAGTCAAGAACTGGAGAGAAAAAAGAAAGTTGGATAAAGAAGGGAGAAAAGGTGGGGGATGAACAGACACTTTTTGAGGTGAGCAAAGTGTTCCAGAAACTCTGTTTATGGCTTGTTGTCCAGAACTTTGTCTCATGGGGAAACGGCACCCCCAGCTGTGAGGGAGTCTGGTGAAGCAAGCATTTCTCCTGGATACATGGATATTCTGCTTTTGTTAGAAGACACACAGTGGAGCAGATATTTGGCTGACATCTAGCTGTTTCTACCATTTTACAGAAAACTAAGACTCAGAGATGCCCAGGAACTCACAGCTAGTGACAGGAAGTGACAGAGCGAGACTTCAAACTCGACTCTTTTTGACTCTAAAGCAAATACTTTTGTTCAGTAGGCTATTCATTGCAATGGATGGTGGATTCTGGCTTCTGACCTTAATAGGTAATATGGAAATACTGGTATTTATTAGATGCTTATTAGGTACTTAATAGATACTGGTACTTCCAAAAAGATTGGTATTTTTTTCCTGTAGGTAATGGTGGTTTTGGACATGTAAAGAGGGAAAAACAGGATATTTTTTAGGGGATAAATTAATCTCTCTAGAGTCAGGAACACTAGATATTGGTTTCAGTTTTACCACTGACTTGTGGCTTTGATAAGTCACTTTTCTGCATGACATTTTCTTACTATCTATAAAACAGAAATAATAATCTCAAAACTCACAGATGATGTGAAATATAATGGCAATATTAATAAATGCTTTTATGTCATGTATAAAGTGTTTTAAGGAAATAGCTAAGATGTATCAAACCAGCATTTTTGATCACATTGCTCATCAAGAACTATTGGATGAGGTAACTATGGGGTCAACACACTACCCAAATCTGGCATGCCCTGTGAAGCAGTGGTGCTTTCAGCCGCCTTCAGCAGACAGTGTGGTCCACATGTTCCTTAGGACCTCGGTTCCCCTCCTGGGGCTGGGGTGCATAACCAAGATGAACAACTAAATAAAAACAAATAAAGTGCTTCTTTCTCCTCTCCCTGCCTGCCTGCCTCTGTTCACCTTCATTCCTGCCTGTACCAGAAAGAAAAAGAAAGAAAGAAAGAAAGAAAGAAAGAAAGAAAGAAAGAAAGAAAGAAAGAAAGAAAGAAAGAAAGAAAGAAAGGAAGGAAGGAAGGAAGGAAGGAAGGAAGGAAGGAAGGAAGGAAGGAAGGAAGGAAAGAAAGAAAGAAAGACCCTATCAAAATCTAAATGCTGGAGAAATTACTGTTAGGAACACAAATCACAGAATAAACACTCTTCCTTTTTCTTTTTAAAAGACCCCTTCTGCCTTTTCTGAGCTCCTGGGCTCAAGTAGGCCCACAGAGAGGATCAAGTGTGGGGGTGAGCTGCTGCAGAGATCCTTGCGGGGAACCGCTTCCAACATATGGGACTCTGAGGAAGCACTGTGGGAATCCAAAGCTGCCAGTGCTAGTCTCATTTCAAAGAGGAATATGAAAAATACAACTGAAGCAGCAAGTATGATATGTAAGCCTGTAGGAATTGGGGCTAAAACCATTGGAGACTTGTGATAAGAGAGCCACTGTATTTTGGAACTGGCAGCAACCTAGCTTCAGAAGAAAAAACCCAACAACTTGATTTATAGGTTTTCATTAATAAAGGTATAATTGCTCCCTTTTAAATGCTAAAAATGACCTGGGTAGCTGTTAGGCTAATCTAAAAATACAGACTGCCGGAGTTTGAATTCCTAATACTAATTATGTACTTTGGGAAAGTTGTTTCATCTCTCTAATCTATTTTTTCATCTGTAAAATGGAACAGTAATAGAAGCTTTCTTGGGTTATTTTGATTAGACAAGATAACCCATGTGAAGCCCTTGGCACTCAGCATGTACGCCATAAATTCTAGCCCCTATATTAGTATGTATCTGTAGACTAGCAGGATTTTATAGCCACAGCTCGTACACTAAAGGAGGCACAGTCTTCTCACATGCTCATCTCTCTTCCTCCTCAGCAGAGATAAAATGGATGGATGTGGATTGTCACAAGAAAACACCCAAATATTGGAATCAGGCCAGGTCTTGAGTCTTCCTCTGTATCCTTTAACATCCTGTTCTCATTGAGTCACTAGAACTCTCTAAACCTCGGTTTCTTCTCTGTATAACTAAGAAATGTATCTTTCTTACTGGACCCTTGTCTTTGGCAGCCTGGTGCCAATCTTGATGTAAATTAACTTAATTTCTTAACTACCGCAAGAAATATGTTCATACAGAGCATCTCATGAACACTTTTTCACTCTTATTGCAGTTCATAATGCAGGAAAATAGACACAGGATACTCCTAATTTCACTTGAAAATCTCCATTAGATTTCTCTCTTCTCCCAATTCTTTCTTTCTGGACTTCAGACATTAATTTCCTCTTCTTCTGAAACTCCCCCAAGGATTCATTCAACTCCATTCTTCCTTTTCCTTTTTTATTATCCTGATAAAAATGCTTCTTCTGCAAGAAACTTGGGTACTGGTATATTACTCTTCTTTTACATCACAACTGACTTATCCAAATATTGCTCCTTAGAACCAATTCTCTCACCTATTGTGAAGATGATGAATTTTTCTGTGGATCATTATTCTTGAACTTCTTAACTTTGAGAATGCAGACAGTGATTCTTTTCTTAGAGGGAAACTGTGTTGAATATTTTCCAGATCTGCTTCCTCATCCTCCCCTATCAACCTGCTCTGTGTCCTGGGAGGGCAACCCATATTGATTGCATCATTGGGTCTCTTGCTTTCTAACTTCTGTTTGGTTTGTCAGTGAGAGAGAATAGCAGGGGATTAGAGGATGTGAGGAGAGTGAGATTAGGGCATTTATTCTCTACACGCCCATCATGCTGTGTCACCGCAGGTTGGATGCATTCTCTACTGAAGGCCACACCTCCTGTCAGGTGACTGTCCCTCCACAGCAACTCTGTGTTCTGGGAGTTTTTCTTCCTGCATGTTCAGGCCTATGGGTGGTCCCAGATCCTATTGTCCCAGACATGCTTCGGTTTTTCTAATGGGGTTTCCTTACCTCAGAGACACCTTTATAAATAGTCCCTTTGTTAAATTCCACTCAATTACACCTTTTGAGTGCACCATTTGTTTCCAGATATAGCTATCTAATCATTTATTTAACATTTCATTCCCTCAAAAATCATATTTGAGGAAGCATTTCTGGCCAGGAACTATTCTAGGGAAAGGCACATAAAGGTGAAAAAGTATTCTATTTTTATGAGCTCAATTCTGGTGAAGAAACAAACAAGTGAAAAGAGGGTGACAATAGAGTTAGGAGAAGAAGTGGCATTAGCATTTTTGATCTGAAAGGACATTAGGAAAGTTCTTAATTCACCCTGGGTAGTCTAGCAAATGCTTTCTGAAGGAGACAAACATACATTGATCCTTAAGGATGAGTGGGTAGTAACTAGATGGGTGGGGAGACTGAAGAAGAGAGGGGATTGTACTAAAAGAGGAAATAACATTGGGGAAAATGAGGTCAGGAGGACCAGCCATAGGAGGCTGTGGTACAGATGCCACTTGAGTAAGAGACAGAAGACTTATCAGTGAGCTCTCTCTCTCTTCCTCCCTCCTATGTCAGAAATTTTGTCTTTATCCTGAATGTGATGAGGACAGATTTTGTGTTTTAGAGAGCTCTCTCTGGATGTAATGTAGATAGTGGGACCCCAAAAGGCAGTGAAATAATTGGGAAGGCAGAGCAAAGAAATAGGAGAGAAATTAAGGGCTTAAGCTATGGTGGTAGCTGAGTGGATGCCAAGGCACAGAGGGCTCAGGAGAAAGTGCACATAGATAAGGTTTTTGCTATAATACTTACAAGGGGGATATAAAACGATAGGCTTGGCAAGAAACTGGAAAGTTCTTGCTCTGTTTATATTCTAAATTAGGCTTGTATATTCTGAAGTTTAACATCATATTAAATTGTAATGATCAAACACATGCTATCATATAGCTATATATGTAAAACTATAAAAACCATCCAAATAAGAAGTGATGAATAACTCCAAGCTTCCAAAAGGCAGACCAACACCAGGAGTTTTTCCTTTGTGCTGGTATAGGTGCTGGCCGCCCCCACTACCTGTTCCCCTGGCTTTTGTTCTTTAAAGAACAGACCCAGTATCCAGGCCAGCATCAGAGCTCAGAGAGATGCAATTAGCTCTGGCGAATAACCCGCTGGAAAGAGTCCAGGTCAGAATATGAGTCAAGAAAATTGATACTGCAATTGTTCTTTGCACAAATCCTATTTCCTCTTCTTTTTCCTCCTCCACTGACTCAAGCTTTGGTGGCCGTGATGATGGGGGGAAAAGAGAGAGAAGAGAGAGGGTGGTAACATTAGAATTTTAAAACAGTTGGTCTTGGTTCAAAAAGAATAGAACTGAAATAATGCTGTTGAAATAAAAATTGGAACTCTTTCCCTGCACCTCTTGTATCTGATCCTACATTTGTAAGGATAGCCCTGTGGCAGAAAGGACATTTTGTCTTTCTCCTTGTGTGGGCTTCAGGGATCGCTCATTGGAAAAAGAAAAAAAAAGATAATAGGCTACAAGTTGTTACTGGCTCTGCCAGCCCACTATAGCCCTGCAAACTCATTTTCTTGGCAACCCCAATTGTAGCACTAAGTATTGAAGAACAGGGCCTTAGAATTTGAACAACCTGGCTTTAAAGAGGTGTTTCGCCTCTTGCTAGCAAGCCAACTTGGGATCAGTTGCTTAACTACTTCTGAACCTGAGCTTTCTTTCATCAATGCGCGTATCAATACTTTTCTCAAGGAGTCAAGGGGGGATTAAGCGAGTCAGAGAAGGTAGATTACCTGGTTCAGAGTAGGGACTCAATACTTAATATTTGCTTAATATTTAAAAAATAAATTAGAGGTGAGATAGTCAAACTAGGAGCCTAACCTGGGCCTCAGCTCTGTGGCTGCTGTCTACTTAGGCTGGGGAGCAGTGGGAGCCTTCAAGAACATTGCCTCAGGCGTGGGGTGGCTTCTGCCCTAAGAATGATGATTAACTGTGGAATGTTGGCTGGCGTCTCTGCAGTAAAGATTGTCAAGTGTCTAGTTTTGAACAAGACTATCTGATATCTGGACTTTCTGTTCAGGACATTAACTGAGAAAATACAGGGCTGAGTCTATGGGGAGGGAACGTCTCTAACGTGGTAAACTAGACTTTTACAATGTTATTACATGCTTCTAGATGAATGGTCACCTGAGTTCTGGGCCTGCCGAAGCAAGTGTTTCCATTCCACTTGATTCTTGGATGTAACTTTGTTCCCAGTTCATCTCTGCATTATTCATACAGTTGCAAAGCCACACTAGGACTGATCGTTTACCCTTTTATAAAAGTACATCTCTTATTATCATGTTCCCTTTCTTCTTCCTTCCCATCTGATAATAGGAGAGGCAATGTAATATGCTAAGTAAAAGCAAGGATTCTGAGCTACTTTATTTGGGTTTGACTTGAGGCCATGACTTATGAGCTACATTACTTGGGTTAATAATTCATCCTCCTGTGGCTCAGGTGTGAAACATAGAGACTATGAATAGGATTGTTGTGAGGATTAAATGAGTCAGTATGTGTTGCATGTGTTTATACCTGCACTATTGTAGATGCTTTTCATGCGTATTGTCAATCAACACTCACAAAAACCTTATGAGTAAAGACTGTTTCTATTTCCATTTCACAGATGAGGAACCTGAAGTTTATAGAGGTTAGCACGAGATCACAAAGCTAGTATGTAGGAGAGGTAAGAATTGACCCAGGTTTGTTAACCTCCAAAGTTCATGTTTTTAATGACTACTTACCCTATCTCACACCAGATATTGTGGAGGCTTTTTTCTTTCTTTTTTTTTTTTTTTTGTTGTTTTAATGTGCAGGAGTTTTTTTTCAGGCATCGCATTTTAAAAACAATTCTCAGGCATTTGGCAATTTTGCTGCGCTATTTGACTACTTTAGAAGATCTCCTTTTTCTCAACTACAGAATATGTGAAAATTCAAGATGAAAGGATGACTGGAATTAGTGAATTCCCAGAAATTACTGAAAGCAATCATAGGAATAAAATTTGTTCTTGGTTATCTATTGATTTATTGCCTTAGTCTTGATTATATTGCATGCAGCTCAGTTCCACCTGATTTAACCCCCTAGCAAGATTCCAATCTTATCAGCTTTTACACCCAAGCTCCAAGCAGCTATGGGATTCATCTAGCGAAATATGCCACTTTTCAAACTTTTGCTCCAAATTACCCCTAAAAATGGAAACTTGGCTCCAGGAAGACTAGGGGAGAAGGCAGAGTTTAAACAGTCTGCTGTAAACATAAGATTTCTTCAAAGGCACATATTTTATCATAAATATGCATGCAATTTTCACAATGTATTTCTTTTTCTTACTGTTATTTTTATTTAAAATTAATCTTTTACTTGGGAATAATTGGAGATTCACAGAAAATTTATAGAGGTAGTAAAGTTCCATGTTCCCTTCACCCAATTTCCTCTAATGTAAGCATCTTATGTCGCCTTGTGTTATTTGTCAGCGCTAAAAGATCAACATTTGTCAAAACAAAGAGATCACCCCTTTTTCCCACTAACTTCATCACATTAGATCTAAATGTCTCCTTAGTGTTTTGGTCCCACACTCAAGGAGAGGTGAATTAAACTCTACCTTTCAAACAGGAGAGTACGGATACACACACACACACACACACACACACACACACACACACACACAAATAAACATATATATACACACACATATATGTACGTATATATATTCTGAAAGTTTGTTTTTTTTTTTTTTTTTAGAAAAAGTACAGGCAGGAATGAAGGTGAGCAGTGGCAGGCAGGCAGGAAGAGAAAGAGAGGGAAGGAAGAAACATTTTATTTTATTTGGTTGCTTATTTGGTTGGGATGTGAACCCAGGACCTTGGGATGTATGTGGATTGAGCTCAAGCCCTACTCCATGAAGTCCTACCTCTGCAAGGAAATTCTACAAGGAATATTTATCTCTTTCCACTATTTCTTAGTTAAATAATTTATTCATCTAAGTTTTGGTTGCACTGTCTTAACAAAAAACAATACATTTTACCCCCAAATCTACAAGTAGACTTTCCAGAAACATGTGTATCCTGAGAATGCTCTTACTTCTTAGCTGGTAGTTTGAGAAGCACAGACAAAAACCCAGTCCCACTAGGCTATTTCCTAGTTCCTTTGACTCATAGGCTTTAATAATACTTGTGAATAAAATAACACATGAATGACACACAGGTGAGCAATAAAAATCTTTGGCTTTGTAGAAGGATAAAGATGTTTGTCTGACACCAGTGTCTGACCAAATAGCTACTCATATTTCTCCTCCTGAAATTCTTTAAGACACACTGAAAATCTACCATGTTAACAATGGGTGGTAGAGGAGAAGTTGCTTCAGTCACTTCGGGTAACTAACTTAAGTATTTCCTCAAAATATGTCTTAATAACTCAGTATCCTTTACAATTTCCTACAAGAGTAGGGAAGGAGGGCCGTGCCTTCTTAAAACTCTTAAGTATTAAAAGAAGGCCTTCTGGCATCGTGGTATCTGGAGGCTTGTTTTCACCTGCCAGAAATTAGGGCCTTGATAGAGCCAAAGAAGCTCCTAGGCGTTCTCATTGGTTCGCACCAAGACGTAGGTGGGGCTTTTGGTATAAAAAGGAACTATGCCAGCTGCTTTCGCTGCTGATGGAGGTGGTGGTCGCGGGGGCTAGTCTGCGTGAATGTAGTCTACGGTTTCACCCGCGTGCTCTGAAAGCTAGGAGGCTAGGTGGAAAAAAAAAAAAGCTTCACAGATCTCTAAGGGGAGTTTTGGTCAGCTTACGGTAAAAAGGAAAGGTTGAAGGAAGAAAATCTAAGCAGAAATTTATTTGAAAGAAGGGAGCACGTTGTTAGACTGGAAATACCTCTCGGGAGGTAGCGGCGACTTCCTGAAGTTATTTTTATCAGACACGTCTCTTCCTTGAAATATAAAGGGAAAACTTCTAACTATTGGGGTCTCTAAAGGGTGTTCTTAGTTTAAAATTGACCTTGAAGTTTAAGATTTTTCTTATGCTCAACTCTTGCTGAAAAGTTACCTGCTTTTTATTGACTTCTGTTTAATCTGTCTTAAAAGCTGCTTCAGCAAAAATCATTCCAGTTAACTTAGGGCAGTTGTATAAACCCCTTTTAAAAGAAATACACCACTTTAAGATTTATACTTAAAGCAAACTCAGTAATCTTGCTTCCTGAAACGTTTCTACATGCCTTCTAGCCTTCAGTTTGAACCCTAAAATTTCTGTTGGGGAGAAATTCCTGTCTAGAGTAATGGCAGAAAGTGAAGGAAAAAAATAGCTGCTAACTGCTCGAGACTAAATGGTGGATCTTTTTAGGTGAAAACCAGGGTAGGAAAATAGCAGATCTGTGAATTAGACTATAAGGAAAAAAGCAGTCCTTTGTGGTTGTCTTAAGAAAAGAACTAAAGTGAACTTCAGGCATCTGACTTTTGAGCTTTCTTACCACGAGGATTAAGGTCTTAAATGCTCTCAAAGGAATGTCACTATCTGATCTGAAGAGAATACAAAACTTGTGGGTTGAAACCAAGAGAAGTAAAAATAGTCAATCTCTATATAAAATTTCATTTAAAATCTGCAAGATATGCCAGTGGATTATTGGTCAAATAAAGCTGATCTCAATAGAAAAAAAGCAGTGAATATAATGAAATACAGGGCAAAACAATTTCTATCTGCTTACCCAATTCAGGAACTCAGCTTCAGGTGAATCCAATGAAACTGCCATCCCTGTGTGATTGGTGTTAACTGCATAGGCTTCTGGAGCCACGCATTACTCCAGATGACCAACCATGGCATGAGGATGGGTGAGAGGCAACATGTTTATTGTAAAACCATAATTGGAGGGTGGAGAATAGTTGAAACATCAACCTCAAATGTCAACTTTTTGAAGACAGAGTTCAGGATTACCTTCAGCTCCTGGAATTTTATTCCCGCTTTAGGCCAGGCAATCTGGGTAGATACTTCTCAAGTTTTAACTTGATGTGCATTTAGTCTTGCCACTGGGCTCAATTCAACCTAATCTCTGCTGACAAAATGTCTCCTAAAAATTTGTTGGGATTCAGTTTTATGCAACTCAAACTGACTAGCCTTTAGGGTGGCCTTAATGGAAATTCCTCAGCTATGCCAAGGCCACTTTAGACTCAACTCACTTGGGGGATATTCTGCTCAATGCCAGTCTGGTGGTTACTTTCCCAGGTAACTGATTATAGCCGTGTATCACCTAACACCGAACCTAAAATGATTTAGTTGAAGACAGCTATCTTCACCTAATTGTAATTCAGACAAGTGCTTATAGTGAAAAGGGGGTGGTAGGGTCCACCCTGGTGGCCTACAGTATACATAGTCCATACACATCCCCAGGACTCAATCAAGACCCAGGGCTCAGGGTAGAAACAACCAAGATAAACAACTGAAGTAAATAAAATGCTTCTTCCCTCCTCGTCCAGTCTACTTGCCTATTTGTTTTCATTCCTGCCTGCACCTTTCCTTTAAAAAAAAAAAGGTATAGTAGAAAGATGGTAAATGTGAAGGAATTCAGTGATACAATTTGGAACCAGGTAAATTAAAACCAGTGACCTGGAGAAATTAGCATTTTCTCTACTAGTTTTTCCTGGAGGGGTTAAAGTTAGCTGTCTTGAGATCAAGGCCCCTGCTTCCACTAAACCTACAGATTGGCAGCACACCTGGCAGCCTAGTGGATAAGCCCAGTGTCTCTGGCGTAGTCCACATACCAAGTACCCAGGTTTGTGACCTGGAGTCAGGGGGAAAACCAAAATGACTGATTAAATAAAATTTTATTTCTACCTCTTTTCCTGCCTCCTACTTGTCTTCATTTCTGCCTGCACCTGTCCTTCAAAACAAAACAAAACACTGCATAGGTGAGCCAATACTGGATGTTGGAATTCAGGTCAGTGGCTTTTGAAACTCTTCTGTGGAATTTTGATACTTTGTTCTGTGTAAGAAAAACCTGCTCTAGGGGAGAAGTTTGGAGTCTTTCACTAGCCTTCTGTCCCACTGGGTCCAGAGTGTCCAAAGTGTACTGGGCAATAGTTTGAAAGTGTCTAAATTCTGCTTATTGAGAAATGCTCACCCCATTAGTTCTTAATCAGTCCATAGGCTATGTGCTGGTGGCTTAGTAGACAATGTCACGGAATGATCACATACATCCCAAGGACCCCCAGTTTCGAGAAGCGGGGCTGAGGTAACAACCACAATGAATTAAAGTGCTTCTTCCCCTTCTTACTGCCAGCCTGCCTACTTGCCTTTGTTCCTGCCTGCAACTTTCCTTTAAAAACAAATAAAACCTAATATTTGAAGAACCTAAGAAGTAGGGAATTGAGTTTAGTAGCAAGAAAGCCCTATAAACAACAAAATGGTCTTGCTTCCCTAATACGATGGCGCATTGGAAATAAGGCCAAGTTTTGAGATAAAGAAGCTTGAAAAAGCCCAAGGTGGTTTTTGGTCTGTGATACTGCTTGATGAGTTTTCTGCAGTTTGAATTTTTGACTTTTAGACTAGGCACAGTCAACGAAAGGACAAGGAATAATTACCTATAAAGAAAATCTAACGTTGCTGTATCCTGGTGGCCTAGTGGATGGGGTCATCACAGTCTACATGTATCCCAGGGGCTTGGGTTTGAGACCCCGGGCTGTGGGAACAACCAAGATGAGCAATTAAATGTTTGGAAAAGAGAACTTACCATAGCTTCTCATCTCTGGGTCTGGAGTTCAGGAACTCACAGGTAGCATGGTATAGCGTAAAAACAGTTTTGTGATCTTCTCTGGGTTGTGAAAAACATTTTAAAGAACCCTCAGCTGCTATGAGTTTATTGAAATCTAGATAAGTCCTCTGCCCATTCTTTTACAGAGAAATTTGACTCTAAATGGTGCTGTCTGACAGATCATGTTAAAGAATAAGATGCAGTTTAATTTTCACTGTTATAATAGAAAAATTTATTTTTTTTTATCCTGTTGAATTAAATTTTTTTTTACTTCAGCATGCAACAAACTAGTATTCCAAGACCCCAGCAAAAATGTCTGCTAGGCACCTTAATTGAAAGCACATCTCAGCTCGGACTAGCTCACATGCCTTATGGGCTCGTAGATGTCATATTAGACTCGATAAAAGGTTACTTCAGGTTACTATTCCTTAAACGTTATTTTCCATATGTTAGAAATATTTTGGTCTAAAATGACTTGTAGGATGTAGCTTCAGTATTGCCTGTTGATTGCAAGCCTTTGAGAAAGGAACTTGCCAGGAACCAGAACAATTTGTATTTCTTTGGACTTGATTAGAATGCCTGCATTTGTGTGTAGCACTGTGAAACTGCACCAGCAATCCAGCCATCTTTCACATCTGGCAATCACTGTTTACTAGCAAAGTTGTCCTGGGCTGCACCTTGGTGGCCTAGCAGATAAGGTCACTGAACGTAGTCCACATATATCCCAAAGACCCAGGTTGAACATCTGGGACTGGGGGAACCACCAAGATGAACTAAATGTTTCTTCCCCTCTACCTGCCTGCCATTCACCTTCATTTGTACCTGTACCTTTTAAAATAAACCTTGGGTGTGCCCTAGGTGGAGTAGAGTTTCAGCGCAACCCACATACATCCCAAGGTCCTTGGTTCAAGACCTGAGACTGTGAAGAACAACCAAGATGAAAACTAAAAATAAGGCCATGCTTCTTCCTCAAAATAAAAGGCATTGAAAGCCCCAAATTGTCTTGGATTTGTGCATGTGTACCCAAAGCACATATTTAAGGCTTAGTAAATCATGGCTGTCCTAAGTACAGGATATTGGAAAAATTCAAGTTCTTAGATTTGAGTACTTCCCAACTTGAGTTAATGGTATCTTAAAGAGATCAAGTGCTGAAGCATTTAATATCTACTTTGCCATCACCTCACTCTTCACCCCCTAACTGGAAGTACATACCAGAGCCTCTTTGTGGTGGGAGGAACCATGCCTCTTAGATACATGGATATCAAATTAAGTTTCCTTTGGGGGAAATCCTTTCACATCACAACTTGTTTACTAGGATGGCTTTCTAGGTAAACTCAGTCTAGATTGGAATTTAGAACAGCTGAGCTGATTTCCCCAGGTATTTGTATTCATGGGAGGCATTTAGTTTTGCCAAGAGGACACTTTGTATTGGGAGCAGGAAGATGAAATAAGGGGTGTTTTCTGACTTGTCAGAGCTGTGATGAGCCTGGAGGGCAAGCAATTGAGTTCTCCAGCCCAAGATAGGTTACTGCAGAGTGAAGGTCTGAAGTAGGAGCCTGCAATAACCTCATTTTGTTCAAGGACCATAGTTTGGTTCACACATGGTGAAATGGAGAGAATGCCTCTTAAAGCACACCTAGAAAGTTGCGTGTTAAATGGATGGCCACTTTTTTCATGGACTTTTGGGCAGTTGATTATAACCACGGCTGGAGCAGAAACTGAACCAGTATCTTAACTCAACTGGGGCATGTCAGTGGGAGGTCTTTTTGTGGGTAGTGGTGGCAGATGTGAGTCAACTTGGATGTTGACACTATTATGATCTCCCTTAGTCATAGGAAGCTGAAATACGAGCAACTGAGTTTTTTCTATTTTGCAGGGAAACCACCCCAAATAATGCAACGTAATGTGCAGCTGAGATGTTCAAGAGGTACAGAATAGAAGCAAAATCACTAAATTCTATGCCTCTGCAATTCAAATATGGAAGTGGATGTACTTCACAATTTGGTAAAAGCTAAACTGCATGTCATCTAATGGTGGTGCCCTGCTGGGCAACCCCCGAATTGGCTAATGGGAGCCTACAGCTGTGTCAGTACAGATGTTCAGGGTCCAGATGGCCACCAGTGAGATGTATGTGGTGCTTGTGGGCATGTGCAGCATCTGCCTGAGTCTCAGGAACTCCCAGCATTGGGGTGGGGTTGGGAGGGGCATGATGGTGGCATTCTCAGATAGTGTTGGAGTGTAGAATTTGAATCTAGAACGTATGCTGACTGGCTACAGATTAATATCTGGTCTTGTGTGCAGAATGCCTAGCTACCCTACAGATGCAACACATTTTCACCTTGGCTAAATCATAGCCTAGGCGTACCTTTGTGGTCTAGTCGATAAAGCCACCAGATGCCGTCCATATAGATCCCAAGGATAAAGCTTCAAGACCTGGAGCCAGGGAGGAGCAACAAAGATAAACAACTAAATAAACAAATCTGCCTGCTGCTGCCTGCTGCTGCCTGCTGCTGCCTGCTGCTGCCTGCTGCTGCCTGCTGCTGCCTGCTGCTGCCTGCTGCTGCCTGCTGCTGCCTGCTGCTGCCTGCTGCTGCCTGCTGCTATTCCTACATGGATCTTTTCTTTAAAAAAAAAAAAATCATAGCCTAGGGGAAGCTTCATTTAGCTACAAGTAGTTACACTAGAAAACCCCTCAGGACTTGTAGTTAATAAAATGCTACATTTTTTTCTTGGTTGCTAAATATCTTGAATATCATCCTTAAGAATTAGACTTGTCTATCCGAAGCCAGGATGTCTCACTGATAACGCCATTTGACCTGGAAGCTTAAGCACTTTCTCTCTACACTATCTATATAATACAGAATGATTTCTGCTGTGATAGTTGATAGTAAGGGTAATGAAGAATTTCAGGTTTTGTCTGGATCAATTTTTAATGTGTAATACATAAAGCACTTTCCAAATGAGTTTATAATATCTAAATGGCTAAAACGTTTAAACCTTACTACAACCCTTTGAGGCATAATATCCCCATTTTGCAGATGAAGACAACTGAGGCTAGATGTTAAGTGACTTGCTCAAGGTTGCACAGCTGCCTTCAAATGGAGGCATCCTGCCTCCAGAGCGTCGCCTCTCAACAGCGATGCAGTCCTAACCTGCCACTGTGGGAAATGAATGGGAGAACTCGAATTCCAGCTTCATGGAAGGGATTGGTTCTTGGGGAGCACAACAGGGCCTGCTCTGGGGAAGCAATTCAGTTTAGCCTGGGACTTCAACACTCAGGTTCTTCCCCCTACTCCCTTCAACCGTGACAAGCCAGATGGAAAGAACAAAGGGTAGACAGGTGGGTACCTGTCTAAGAGATGTGCTAAGAGAGCTGCCTTCTGCCACCTCAAAGGAGCCTCTTCTACTCACCAGGGCATGAGGTGACCTAGGCAGGTCCAGGGGGATTTGCAAATGCGAAAGGCCACCAGATGGTCAGTGAAAGCATTTCAAGCCCCGCCCACAAATGATAGTCTTCTTGAACTACATCTGAGAAGTAGATGTGGGCATTCCATGGTGGCCTAGTGGTCTAGTACACCTGGGAGCAGTCCCACATAAATCCCAAGGCCCCAGGTTCAAGTCCTGGGGTTGGTGTGGGAACCACCAATGTGAACTAAATAAAAAGTGCTGCTTCCTCTTTGCTCTTCCTTCTGCCTATTCCTACACTTCCATTCTTACAATTAATTTTCCTTTAAAAAAAGTCTGCAGGAAGAACCTTGGGAGAGGTTGGTGCCTACACCTTTTTCCTCAAGTGTAGGAAAGCTTGTTGTAAATGTGAAACTTTCCCTCCACCTGTGACAGGTACTCACCAGTTTGGAGGATACCTGTGGGCACAGTCAGTCCTGCTGCTAGCCTGCTTTCTGCATTCTCGTTTGGTTTTGACCAGTGGGCCATGCCTGTGATCAGGATCCCAGGATGCACCTCTGCTCTGCCATGGTCACTGCACCCTAGGAAACCTGGTAAGCAGAAAGGGGAAGCTCACCAAAACACTGAGATGTAATTGCTATAATAGTTTCAGTCATACTTTAACCATTTGCAATCTATATTACATAATCACAATAGGTCTAGCTAATTACTTGTTAACCATAGTTACATTTTTTTCTTGTGATGAAGACTTATGATACCAGGGCCTACCAAGAATGGATCTTAACAGTTTAGTTCACTGAGGCACACATCCTAAGGTACCTGGTTCAAGAGCGGGGACCCAGGGAAACAAGGATGAACTAAATAAAGCTGCTTCCTCCTCTCCCATTCCTATCTGTACTTTTCCTTTAAAAAAATCCACTTTTATTAACTTTCAAATATGCAATGGTCACCATCCTGCACATTATAGCTACATGAAGTATAACTGCAGACCTGAACCATTTGACACACATGTCCCTCCCCCCCATCTCTGGCCATCACCACTGTCTGACTTTTTATTTGGCATAACTCCCTCACATTCCATGCATGGCTGTTGTAAATGGCAGGATTTTCTTATTTGTTTGAAAATATTCCATTACACAACTCAAAAAATTAAGTTTTTTTTTTTTTTTTTTTGGATAAAAACTCAGAAGTGGGATTGCTGAATTATACAGCTCTTAATTTTTTTGAGGAATTTCCATACTTTTTCTGGATTGTGGCTAAATGAATGTATTTTCCCAGTAACAGTCAACAAGTTTCCCACGTCTCCATATCTTCACCAGCACTTGTTTTTGACAGCCATTCTGACAGGTATGAGCTGATCTCATTGTGATTTTAATTCCCGCTTCCTTGATTAGTGACGTTGAACAGGGTGCTCAGGTACATATGGGCCATCTATGTCGTTTTTGAAAAAGTTCTGTTCAGGTTCTCTGCATCTAAAATTTTTGAGTTGCAAGTTCTGGATATATAGGACATGAACCCCTTATTAGATGTGATTTGTAAGTATCTCTTACCACTTGTTAGGTTCCTGTTTTGTTTCCACTGTCTGTGAATTTTATTTTATATTTGAATACTCAGTTCTCCCATTCTTCCCTCTTAACCATGCAATTCCTGACCCGTTTCCTCAGGGCCAGTGCCAACGGAACCCCTGTTCACTGCCATCCATGGGGACTGCCAGTGCCAGGGGGAAGTGGGGAAGAAGGCCTGGTTTCTACCAAAGGTAACCAGGATAGATTCAGACTTCAGATGACAGGGCTGGTGATCTCATAGCAACCTTGTCTAATTAAAATGGACTGGAGAGAATAGGGAGCAGAGGTGTTAGAGGACATTTTGGGGCCTATGTCAAACCTAGAAAAACTGACAAAGGGAGAAGAATGGAGAGGACCAGGGAGGTGGCCTTGTGGAAAGTTTTACAATTCTTTGTTGGAGGTGGGGAAAGTCAAGAGGGCACTAAGAGCCTCACTCATTTCGGCAGTAAACTATTCTAATCCTGGGAAGTCACAAAAATGCCAAGGATGTGGAGAAAGTCAGGCACCAAGGGGATGCAGTTTCACAAGGCACAGTGATCAGACCAGAGTAGTGGGGACCAAGATACTGATAACAAACCACAAAATCCAAGAGCAGGAGAGAATCCTTTTGGGGATTAACTGTGCAAGCCATTCAAACTTGACCCCAAGTGAGCAACCTGGTGTTTCAGAGCAGTTGACAACATTTACAGGCAGAGGCAGGCCACATACAGGACTTAAAACAGCTAGAGGGAACGGTGAGGAAAATGTTCAGGGCTCTCAGGAATCGAGGGCAGTATGAGGGGACTGGGTAGACTGATGCTCACATAGCACCAAAGATGTTTCCTGTTCAGCAGTCATTTCACTGAATGTCTGAGGGGAAGAGGAATCAGGAGGCAGCTGAAGGAACAAAAATAGAGTTCTGGTGAGTCCTTGAGACTGGTTCAGAGGAGCACACACCATGTACCAGTGATAACACACAACTCTGGATCCTAAACAGGGTGAGCCTCACTGACTGAAGATGGTGAATGGACTGCTTTACAGTAGCCATCACAGGGCCATGGGGAAATATATGGATGCCAAGTCAAAGGGCTCCTTCTGGCCAGGCTGAGAAGGTAGCCTCACAGTGGAGGTCCACTGAGGGGTAGGGGGCACCGAGGTCCTCGTATTTACAATGGCCCTTTGTGAAATATTCCAGGCAGGACAGCTGGATTTGTCAACTATAACCTGGAGTCCATTCTTGGATGGGCATGTATTCTTTATGAGACAAGCTTTTGAGCCTTTAAGGGTTTCTCTGCTCTTTGAAAAAGCTTCTCCTGAAAGAAACTCCATGGTCTTGTCTGGGAAAAGGGGGTTCAGCAGTGACCCACCCAACCACGACCATACAGGCCTTACCTGGGATCTAGGCCTCCCTGCACTGAGTGAGGGAAGCAGGGAGGTGGGAGGCTCAGCAGTGATAGAATCACTGGTTTCCTTGATTCTGGAGGACTTCTGTGAAGAGCTGACCATGGGAGAAGGGCCCCAAAGGCTCAGTGGTCTAACTGGTCTCCCATCCTCATCTCCAGTCTCTTCCTGCTCTGGCAGTGTGGGCCTCTGCTGATTCTGCTTGCTTTCATTTCAGTGTCATGGTGTGGTAATGTCTGCAGCGGGATGTTCTAACTTTTCAACTTGTTGATGGTCTCGTTTGATGTACGGAATACTGTATTATGTATTTCTGGATTCTGTCATAAATTGAACATATTCATGGGTTTGTCTGAGCTCTTTTCTGGTCCATTGATCTGTTTTGTCAATACCAGTTTGATTACTATATCTTTGGAGTTAGAAATTAAGGTGCATGATACTTCCAGCTCTGTTTTCAAGATTGTCTTGCTTTTCCAGTTCACCATGGCTCCATACAAATCTTAGAATTGTTCTCTTTGTGAAATGCCTTTGGAATTCAAATGAATTTTTAAGCAGTTAGATGGTATAATAATCTGGGCCAGACAACGGAGAACACTTGGTGATTTGGTGGAGGGCATGGCCTGTTGAAACAGATCTAAGAAATGGGAAACCTATATATAGGAAATTATTTTAATGTGTAGAACAATTACTACAACAACCTGGGCCAACGTGTGACTTAGTAACCGAGTGTCATGCAAGAGTCACTTCCTTCCTCTTGTGGGCCACCAGCAGTTCGGCTCTTGGAGAGGCAAGTACTCCTTCGTGGTAGCTGGAGGCTTCTACAGCTTGACATGAAGTTACCTCAACCACTGAGAGGTTACTGTTCTTATGGGCAGAATCCGTTTTGTGTGTTCTTCAAAGATTGCTTGGAAAAGTTCAAATCCGAACAAAAATTTGTCCCGCCTGAATCCAGTCTTAGGATGGTCTTCTGGTGTTTTTCCCAGGCTAAGTTTTGACCACTGTTCATGCAATAAACATTTTTGTTGAAGCTCAGTCTAGAACTGACAAGGGTTTTAAGCTAATGAAAAGTGACAAATGAAATCTGAGCATGCCCTGGTGGAGCTGGAGGTGGCAGACCTAACCGCTGGCACAAACTAAATCCCAAGGACACTGGTTTGTGTCCCAGTGCCAGGAGGAACAACCAACATGGACAACTAAATGAAATGCAGCTTCCTCTCCTTACTGCCTGCCTGCCTACCTGCCTTCATTCCTGCCTCCATCTTTCCTTGAAAACAATGAAATCCAAGAGACTGGTCAAATATGACTTAATGGTGCAGGCAATTGTTAGAGTAGGTTTAATTGCTTTTGCCCATTGAAATGGAACCACTTTTGATGTAGGTGCTTAAATCCAGCAATAGACGAAAGACCTGAGCATGGAGAAACTGACTGGTATCTGACTTGACTCACACTTTTAACAGGAAAGAAATTTAACATGCTCTAGTTCCACTTGTCAAATATCTGGTTTGGCATCTCAGTTAAGTAATGCTAGCAAATGAAGTCCAGTCATTTTGCTTTGTTGAAGAATCTGCAATATTTGGGCAAATGGACAATGACTGTCCAGTTTAGACATTTCCTCAAATTGATACTTTTAAATCACGACCATGATTCAGAAGTCTTTCCAACCTAATGCTTGGAACTGGATTTTACAGGGCTTCTTTTCATTTCCGATCAGGTACTAAATCAATTACCTGAATCATTTTGCAATTTGGTTGGTAGGTGGCATGCCCCTACCATTATACAGGGATACTAATAATATGTTGGCTGAACGGGTTTGGAAAGTTTTGAGGTGCTGGCTGTTAACATGTCTTTCTGTTCATCGCCACCCCATTGTTGGTGGAATTGGGCATATTTGGAATATTTTATAAGCTCTATACCTCTGAGGTGAGGAAGACTTAACACATTAAAAGATTATAATAGTTTCTGATGAGCATAAGTAGGACTACCAAAACAATATCTTGGGTGCCCTTGGTAATCTATGCAACGATATTTTTTAGAACTTTTAGGCATATATAAAGCAAACAGAATAGTAATACAACGAACCTTGATGCTATCCATCACTCAGTTCAGTCATTGACATGCTGTCACTTTTTTAAAAAATTGAAACTACTGTGGTTTATAGGGCTGTTTTAGGAGTATGCTTCCCACTTCAGATGTATGATGCCAACCCATGCCCACCAGCAAGTGTCTAAAACCCTCCACTGTCAGTTGGACCTCTTTGTTGTCACTCTTCAGACCCTCTGATAACCCCAATTCTGCTCTCAGAATCCATGGGTTTTTGTTTGCTTGCTTTGTTTCTTATTCCTCAGGCCCGTGAAATCATCCTCTATTTGTCTTTCTCCTTCTGACTTATTTCACTAAGCATAATTCCCTCTAGTTTCACTAAAAATATTGCTGCAAATGACAAGATTTCGTCTTTCATAGCTGAGTAGCACTCCATTGTAGTTTGTGTCTTTGTCTGCATTATCTTCTCCAGTATCCAGTTTTCTCTCCAGTTTCAATTGCGCATGGTCAACTGGTCTGCAAATATTACTCAGGTAGATGCCATTGCTACACATATTAAGAGAACAGCAGTCCTTTCCTGTGTCATAAAGCCCTATCTGCTTAAACACGTTTTGTGGGTGCATGTACACTGACTCAAATGTCAACTGAATGACAAGAAGCTTTTACCATACTGAGTATGGTACGTTTTTGGTGTAGCAAGATGACTGGTTAAATGTCATGAGCTTAGTCATGTATACATTTGCATCAGACTAAACCAAATAGGTTTACGACACCTTTTTATGTCTGTCATTACTGAAACATTTTGCTGTGTCTTTTCCCTTTTGTTTGGCTTAACTGTCTACTAGATCTTACTGAACTATCCTAATAAAATAAAGCCAGTTAAGGGCTGCTTCTCATACGTGACAAACACATGCAAGTACTTAATTTTTCTACTAATAAAATGTATATTCAATAAATCATTCAGTGAAGCAATCAGCACCTGTCATCTGATAAATGAGAAGCGATGTAGAAATCTTTGGAGGTATTACAATAGTCAGTTTCTGCTTTGACTGAATATGAGAAAGCATATAATACTGGCCCACTGCCAAATAAAATCTCAACTACGCAGTCCTAGATATCAATTCTTATCAGGGATGTTCAGATGCTAACTGCTCAAAGTGTTTTAGAAAAGTGTTGAAACTTGAAGCCCAGGTTTTGTTCCAAAAACTCAAACTAATTCTCTTCCAGTAAGAGGTGATGGGATGGTTGTGGAAAACCTCTCATCTCTTGGTTACAAGGGAATGGGGAGGGTGGGGGCAAGTGGTGGTGGAGCCCACTGGACAGTGGGGAAGAACACGTGCTGACTTGGTGGAGGGCAGGGTGTACTGACATATATACATAAGAAATGGGGAACCTATACATTAGCAATTCTATACATTAAAATTTCTTCAATAAAATTCTATCTTTACCATTAAAAAACCCCAAAACAAAACATCTTATTGAGACTGACTGCTATTGTTAGTGCGTCTACTCTACTTTCTTAATGGGACTGTGTGGTTAGCAACCCACTCTGCTCGCCCAAATAGCTAACCCAATAAGAAGGCCTTGTCCTCTCTCCAGCTTGTTTGCTCAACTCTTTTCACTTCAGTCTTAAGATTTTTCTTTCTTCATCTGACCCTCCAGTCTGCTGACCCCTTTACTTTATCTCAGTATTTAGCTACTGCCTTTATTTCCTTCCAAGCTAGACTTTTTCCTCAAGTAACAATTTGTAGCTCTACTCATGCCTTATCTGTATGAATCAAAGTATAACTACTTTATCCTAATATAAAAAAAGGTCAGATTGAATTAGAGACTAAGGTAGTGCCATGCCTCTAAATTCATCACTGACTTGGATTCTAATGGACAAATGTCAGAAGGGGAGCAATCAGAAAAACGGGGTTGTTGGGCAGTCTAAAGCTTATCCTCTCTTCTCCCCTGAAAATAACCAACTTCTACTTTGTTCTCATAACAAAAGCCTCCCCTTGCCCTTAGAGATAGACAAATTGGTAAAACAAGGTCAGAAATCAACGTAGCAAATGTTGAGATTAATTGCGTTTTGGTCTTATTCTCACCTATTCTTCCATATGAAACTCACAAATTTAAGTAGCTGCCATATTCTCAGTTTCCACCAATTTACTTTCTGAATTGGTCTTTTTTTTTTTTAACTGCTAGACTAAACCCTGGAACTGTTACCAGCAGGGACACTAGGAGAGAGCCTTTGGACAATGAGACATATGAGAAATTTCAAATGGCTCAAGAGACATGTGGCCTCTCTATATGATAAAATTCTACAATTATGTTGAATAACTTATCCCAAAAGAGGGCTGGGATGTTTGCTCTCGACCAAAGCTACAGTCATGACTCACCTGTACTCTGGAAGACTGTGAAATTGGAGAGTAGCTTCTAGTTAATTCCAGCTGAAAATGGTTCCCTGCATCTATGTCATTGTGATAAGGCATTCTCTTAAAGTGAAAATACCCACATCTTTTAGGCACGTTAGCAAAAGTTTCACAACTAAATCAGTCTTTCCTTTTTCTATGGTTACTAAGTGCCCCCTGTTGGAAGATGTGCTTATGGCTCTAACCTGCTGGTTTTCCTACAATGCTTAAATGGCAAGACCCTGTGTGTTTAATCCCTAGTAGGGGTCAAGCCTCCTAATTCCTTAGGTCATGAAATTACACCCCTTTAGATCATCTCCTTGTAGTCTTTTCTTTGATAATTTGCCACAGTCTTCATTATTTGGGCCTTTACTAAGAGACCCAGAGTAACTCAGGGTGATGCTTTTAGAAATGGTATCTACTTGTCAACACTGCCCCTCCGTTCTTGATGCCCAAGGCTGGTTGCTTTCCTCAAAATACTTGAGAATAAGTATAGCTGGAAATCTTGGACTAATTGGAGCCTGTACACTGGTACACTAATTGTTCTTAAACTTTCTCCCAATAATACCTTCCTCTTAGGTGGGAGGTTTAGGACGTGGGTCTAAATGGATGAAGGTAATAAAATGGCTAATCTTCTAGGAAGTGGTAATTCTTTATCAAATGAGTTAATACTGGAATGAGCTAGACTAGTGCATCTCGGATTTAGTGTAGGACCAGTTTTTAAACGTCATGAGTTCATTTTTGTTTTTTGATATGTTGACTATCAGAAAAAACAAATTCTATTAGTCTTAATAGACATGAGTTAGATTTAGATAAGCACAATCAAGAGGGGAAGGAATAAAAAATCTGATTAAAATTACAATGAATGATATCAAGATGAATTAAGCACAATTCGCTGCACTAAATGTTTTTGCACAAAATGAGTTCTGTACATCAGTACTTTAAGTGCTGTTTTTAATGTGTCAAAGGAGTTTGATTTTTAATTATTGAATGTGGGTTGGACTGAAGTATGCCACAAGACAAAATATAATTAAACTGCTTTGTTTTAATAACTATTAGTAGAGACAAGGCTCATAGTTACATTGATCAGTATAGAAAGACTTAAGCCTGCTGTGATGGCTTTTAAGATATCTTCAACTTAGCCAAAATCAAGGAAATTGTATGCTTAACTCACTTTCAGTACTTTATCATGAGCCACCCACAAGTGTATCCTGTAAGCTATGGTTATTGTTCTGCAGGATAAATGAGTTCCAGATCTGAATATTCTATGCCGAAGATCTCTTGATGGAAAGCAAAATTAAAAATGTTCTAAGCTGAAGTATCTGTTTTACAAATGCACAATATCAAAACCCTCTATTTTGTCAATAATTTGTCCAATTATGGAACATGTAATAACTTCATGCTTTCAGTGTAACTTGTTTTTGCTCTTGATCTCATACTCATCTTGGTTGAGCATACTTAGAGATGTGTTGGTAAGGTTTGGAGACATGCTGTTTAAAACAGTTCCACAGAGGAGCATTCTAGCACAATGCTTTCTAATGATTTTTAATCATGATACATAAGGAAAATACTTGTATAGTGTACACTCTGGTAGGAATTTGTAAAGTCAGATGAAACTACTCATGGCTGAAGTATCCAGCTCTGTTGAGGGATGAGAGGTCTGTTATATATGTTATCTCAATATAAGCTACCAGTTCAAGGGTACTGTTCTGTTGGGAAAATGTCCCTAAAGATGGAGAACTTGATAGAAAAAATTATTTTCTGTACTCTAAATTTTTAGTTTTAAGACATTTTTCTTAAACATGAGTAGTAATTGCTGGAGGAAGACCATAGGCAGCTAACTGGCTTGGTTTCCAGTGTTTAGAACTAATATCTTTACGGGTCAAACTTACCTCCTACTTGAGAGTTAGAGCCAATCCTATTTGTCATGGTAGAATTTAGGGTATAACAGGTCACCAACCCTCACTTAGCATTAAGCGAGATCTGCTATTGGTCTTATTCTGGAATTCAGCAAATTTTTGTGACTGATTACTTATTCAGCCCATGTATGGAGCTCCCATGTTGAGCACAGTT
This sequence comes from Solenodon paradoxus, assembly GCA_004363575.1. Taxonomy (NCBI): domain Eukaryota; kingdom Metazoa; phylum Chordata; class Mammalia; order Eulipotyphla; family Solenodontidae; genus Solenodon; species Solenodon paradoxus. The sequence goes on from RJWH01000381.1 coordinate 771,781, forward strand.
TGAGAACTTAAACATGCCTTAACTCAAGACATCCAGGTTTGTGGCAATGTACTATGCATTCTACCCAGGAACGGTTGTTTCTAGACATAGGTCCCCTTCAGTAGTGTCCATTTTCTGATCAATCCTGGATTTGGCTTGTGCCATGATGGAATTCTACCATGAATCAGTTTTGACCTAGGTAGATTGCTTCTTAAAGTTCATTTTAATCTATAGAATAAGGATAACAGTGTATTAAATCTAAATTCTCACCTGCTCAAGATTGTGGAGTGATCTTGGAGGCTTCTTTTGGTGGGACTGAATGTCTGAGAAATAGGGTAAATGGAATCATAGCAGATAAAAACTGTCTTGACCTTAATGTATCATTTCCATATGAGTCCTGTCTTTGTGATTGACTGGGTCTCTTTTTTCTATATTGGGTTTTCTCTATCTTCAAATAGCAATATAAACACTAAGTTTGTTATCTGCCTACATTTAGTTCTCCACTCATCTGTCAAAAGGAAATTCATAAGAGTCTAGATTAGGGATTGTTTAGAGAAAAGACCTTTTATAAAAATCTTAGACTCTGGTTTGTCATCAGTGAATGTTAGATTAGGTGGATTAAATTAATGGCAAAGATGACACTTTTAGGAATGACTCTGCTGTTAAACAAAATCTGGTTAGGAGAGGTTAGTGGTAAGGTATGCTGTAACTAATGTTGAGCTATCTGGAAGGAAGTGGTAACAGTCTAGAATCAAGAGGAACTTTCTAGGAGAAGCTTTGAGAAAATTTCAGCCAGAGACATCACCTATTCTGAGGTGATAAGGGGTGGGGGGTGGGGGTTGCTTTAATTGTTCTTTAAACTTCAGTAAGCTAGAGCTAGTTTGTCTAAGGAGCGTGGCCTTCAAGCCTGTGGGGTAGACATTCAGTTCCAAATCATAGGATCTGTGTCTACTCAAGTTCTAGGGGTATAGAAATGGTATACAAAGGATAATTCTGTAGATGAATTTTAGAAACAGCATAAGCTTAACTATGGGTTGTAGCCAGTTTCTTGTCATATTTGAAGTATGAGAACAAATCTCTTGATTCTATTCACCTCATGGCTTGTAGTTAGAAGAGCACTGAATGAAGGTCTATAAAATGCATTGAGATAATCCTGGGAGTAGGAAGAATAAATTTTACTGCTGTTTGGGTCCTTTAGAAGTTCAAAGCGCAGACTTAATGAGTATAATGCCTGTGGGTGCAGAGATGGGACCAGGAATAGGCAGAATATTCAATTTATTACAGGTATAGTAGCTATGAAATAAGAAAGGGAAGAATAGAGACTGCAGGACAGCTCTGCAGCATAGTCTTGACCAGCCTAACTAGCAATGCAAAGATGACCTGTAGAAAAGCAAGAAATAATGAGGCCCTGCTACTCCCTGGGCTCAGTCTTTGACTGGACTTTCTCCCTGCGAAGAATTTTCTAGACTTGAGTGCTATAGCAGATTGCAAAGCTGGAAGCGGTCAGCAGACTAAGTGTTCATAGCAGATTTAGTCTTCAAGGGTAATTTAAGTGATATACAGCAGTCTATTCTGTGTGCTATACAGAAACTTCTCTGTGCTCAGTTGGGGAGAAATCTTTCATGATTTTTGAAAGGCATCTCATAGGAGACTACCAATCATTTTTCAGGTTGTACTGGTACTTCCATTAGTCATTCCCAATCTCTGCCTCCACAACCTGTAGAGGTGATAGAAGATTGAATCCCTTATGTCTAAGGCATCTATTGTTATAGAAACCATTCTCTTAAGCTAGGGGTTTACAGATTTGTCAATTCAGTTATAACTGGCAAGAATGTACTGAGAAGTATCCAGTTAGATTACTTCTGTTCCATAGTCTTCCTTGCCATCACCGCAACAGTAGACTTAACACCTCTTGATCAAGATCATTACTTCTGCCAGAATGCTGACTTTTTGTATGCTGGTTCCTGGACACAAAGAGTGGAAAGCACCCAGGTGTAAGAGTTAACAGGTTGCAGTTCAATGAAACCCATTCTGGGTCCTGTGATATAAAAATATAACTTTTATGGGCCTTGGTCTCTAACCCAGTAGAGCCAAGGAAAGAAAATCAAAGTTCCCTAGTGTGTCACTGGAAATGACAGATGGGGCCACTTGGGGTCTCACTACACAGTTCTTGTAGTCAAAGAGAAGATTTCATTGGGCCCTTCTGCTCCAGAAACAAAGTAGCATAACTAGCAGAAAGCAAATGAGATTTTTTGAAGTGAAAGTGAAGATACCCGTAAGAGAGTAAGGCTGGGCTGTCCTGAGAAGGAAGTTGGCAGCAAGGAGTTTTGTTCCCTTTACCCCTCGCTTCCCTTCTTATGGCTGACTTGCTATCTAGCATTTCCCCTCAAGAAGTTGCCAATTAGAATCATCTAGGGAGGGAGGGATGTTTCTTTTTAGTAACTCCTTCTTGCTGGAAAGTGGGGGGGGCATAGTTTAGCCTAGGCATCTCCTTGCTCTGTCAATGCAGGAGGGGCCGGTCCAGAAGTCCTCCTTTCTTCTGCTGGCAAAGCCTGGTATTGTTGCACTACCATTTATACGTTGAGAGTTTGCAATATGGAAGAAATGAATTTCACCAACATGTTAATGAGCATTGAACAAAAGTAAAGACCAATGCCTAGTGGCACCAAAAGAGGAAAAAGAATTAGTGAAAGAAGCCAGGAGGACCATCCACCTCAGTGTTGTCCCCCGAGAGGCAGAAGCGGCTTCCAGGATGGCATGGGTATTCTCCTGGAATTTACCTGACTGGTTGATATAAAAACATTCTTTAAGTAGAGATAAATTCCTCTGCCTGCTGTTAGAAGCTTGCCTATTTTGTAAGACTACCCCTACTAAGGAATCAATGTGATCTTAAAATCTTGTTTCCTCTGTTAGAAGACAGCATTGTCTTGGGAAAGATTTTGTTGAAGACCAAGGGATGTTCCTCCTTTAACTTCACTTCCTACTCTAACAAGTCTGAAAAAGGAGGAATGGAATTAGAGGGCCTACCCATTTGTGAAGCTTTCCAGTGCACCGTAGGGGAATGGGAGAGACTTTTATCAGGGGATAAAGTGATATCAGGGAAGAAGTACCTGAGGGAGCAAATTCCCATCCATCCTGGTGGTAGGATAAGGAAAGCTTGGGATCCACAGATCCAATAAATTCCAATAAGAGGGAGTTCTGCGTTGAGGAAGGTTGTGTCCAAAGTAATCTGAGGGCCTAGAACCTTGCTATATGCCATTTCAACCACCGCTCCCACCCCTCCCAAGCCCCAATAGATTGTGCTGTGAAGGTAGCTGCCAGTAGAGGCTCAATTAGTGGTGATCTTCTACTTTTCATAACATATGGATACTTGCTTTGGCTCATAATGAAGGGTTGAGTTGTCTGTAGAGGCCATTATATAACAGATTGGGGCCAGGCTCTGACCTAGGGGAGGGCATTGACCCTGCCATTTATAGGACTCTTAACAAAAGACCATGAGATTGTCCTGTTTTGTTGACTATAGCGGGACCTGGGGTGTTCAGTACAGATACTACTCCATGCATCTATTTTAATAGATTATTGACTTGATGGGAAGGTGAGGTGAGGACTGAAAACATTACCTGACATTGGTCAGGAAGAATAGATCCTATTTCCTCCATTTCCCAGGGAATTGGTCTCATACTCTCTGTATTCCTAATTGATTGGACAGATAGGGACATATGGGTCCTGATGCTGATCTACTGGGTAGTCCAAGAATGGGCTGATATACATATGTAGTGTGTGTATATATATAAAATTTGCCCTAACTTGGTCAGTTTTTAGCAAGGCTTGGGAGGCCACATATCCCCATTCATCAGTGAGCTGGGTATCTTGCTCTAGTCCTATAGAAGTATTTTCCCATTCCCTAAAGGGTGCTGGAGCTATAAAACCTTCTAGTAGTCAAGCACCACCAGCAGGAGTTTAACTTTAGGACTTCAGTGATTCAATTAATCATTTCCAGCTTTCCGGCATGCGGAGGCTGGCTAAGGCCAGGAGAAGACCAAAAACGTGGGAAGAGCATCACGTATTTATAATCTCCAGCTGATTCTTTTGGTTTTCTTTTTGAATAGTAGTTCAAGATCTTCCACTGGCTTACGTGTAGGTATTCAGTTTCTCTTCCTCTGGAAGCTCCGAGGGTGTGTGTGTGTGCGTGTGCCACTTTGACTCTGGAGTGGTGGATCCAGCTGGAGATGCCAGACACTTTCAGTGCTGTAGGGGTAGACAAGAGAACAGGGAAGGGCCCTTTCCAATAGGTGAGATTATTTTTATTGAGCAAATCCTTATAGACTTCAATCACCACCTTTGTACCAAGAGGGAATAGAATTCCTGATTTTGGGTTATGGGGGCAGTACATGCTGTCCATACTCCTGTAAGGCCTGTTGAAACTGGATTAACTCTTTCCTGCATCTTTAAAAATGAAGGCCCCTCTGTATCTAAATGTCATTTCTCAGAAAGGGTCTTCCATACAAAGCCTCATATGGTGATAGCCCTAGCTTTAGTAGTTGAGTTTCTAGTTCTAGTTAGAGCTATTGGCAGTGCCTGCCTCCAAGACAGCTGAGCTTATTGATCCACATTTGATAGGGGAGTTAGAGTGGTAAAGTATCCCTCTTTACAAATAGCAGCATGAACCTGGATGACTGAGAAAGCTTGTTTAGAAAACAGTCACCTGTTTTCCTTGCCCTAGGTGTGGGGCTCAAGTGAGGGCTACAAGTTCAGCCCATTGGGCTGAGTTTCCTGGAGGAAGTGGTTTTGCCTCCACAGTGACTGAGGGAGAGTACACTGTACTTTGCACATCTAGTGCCATTTTCCACGAAGGACTCCCATCAGTAAACCAAACACATCTGCATTGTCTCTTCCTTCAGATCTCTTACTGGCAAAGGTTAGATTTAAGTCAATACAGCTATGGCTAGCTCTGTCCCTGGTCCTCTCAGGATTTAAAGGAAAACACAATTCTATGTTAAGGTCAGAATTCTTGAAGAGGAGGGTCTGGTACTGCAAGAACTGACTATGACTATCCATTAGCCAGTAGACGCCTTTGAGATTTAGCAAGTGGGCCCACTGCCGGGGAGTATGTATTACGATTGGCATTTCTAGGGTTACTACTAGAGCTTCCTTCATCACAAGTCTGCCACAGCCACGGCTCATAAGTAGCTGGGCCACTGGGCAGCCACTGAGTCCAAATGTTGAGAAAACTATCTCACTGGTCTTTTTTTACAGACCCTAGTTTTTCTCAACGCCAAAGACTATACCTTTTCGTTATGTTACAGATTGAACGATCAAACCACTGTTGGCAAGTCGAGTGCTGATTTTTGCAGAAGTGCTTCCTTGAGATTGTTGAAAGCCCTTCACTGTTCAGGCCCCCATGTTCATTCTTCAACTTGGTCTGCAATCTTGACATAACCTACAGTTCAGAGTCGACAGAATTCAGTCAAGCCCAAGAAGGCTCTTAACTACCAGTCGGTAGTGGCTCAGTCTATTCTTGAACTCTTGCAGGACCCAGCGCCTCCTTCCCTGGGTAGAGTTGGAGTTCAAGATAAGTTACTTCCTGTTTTGTGCATTGGTCCTCCTTCCAGGAGACATCCCCAGGCCCCCAGGAAATTGTTATTTCCAGATGTTTCAAGGCCAGGTTTCTAGTAGGTGAGCAGATTAGAAGTTCATGTATGTCCTGGACTACTTTCCCATTTTCCAGGGTCAGGTCTGCTAGATCTTCTCCCCATTCTTGCCCAAACAAGGGGTGGGGGCTGTCAAACTCTTGGGGCAGCACTGTCTGTTAAGTTGTCCTCTTTCCCTCTAAGACACAGTTAGAAGTGAAGAGGTATTGAGTCCTTTGTTACTGGTATACAAAAGAAGGCATTTTTTAAATCTAAAACTAAGAACTACTTAGTCTGTGGTGGGATCTGTCCTAAGATAATATAAAGGTTTGGCACCACTAACTAGTGTAGGGGCACCACTGGTTCATTGATTTCTCTGAAATCCTGGACTAATCTGTACTCTCCAGTGAGGTTCTTCACAGCCAAAATGGTGTTGCAGGGAGAGTCACAGGGTGCTAAGAGTCAGTTCTGTATAATGGATTGAAGGCCCTTTAGGGACTCCACCTTCAAGGGGTACTGCCTCTTGTGGGGAAGACTTTCGGATCTTTTAGCCAGATATTCACTGGTGAGGCACACAGGGCCCATGGGGAATGCCAATATTCCAGACAATAGCATCAGCATTTATCATGTGGTGTTGTCATCCTTTCCTTCCCCCTTGTCTGGACTTGAGTAGCAATAGAGGTGCTGCTATTTTGGGTAAAAACATGAGTTCCCTGTTTACTAAGTAGACTCCTTCTCAAAAAAAGGAAAGGACACTTCCAGCATAACTAAGGAGTGAATAACTACATAACATCCCATAAGACACTGCAGGGGAAAGGTGAGGTGATGGGTTATGGGAGTATCATTCACACCTGTCTCATAAGTGAGATGACAGGGGTCTGGGGAAAGAAGTCAACAGTAGGAAGCACCAATGTCCAAAAGAAAAGTAATGGCCCTACCTATACATCCAGGGGGCATCCTGGGTTCTGCTCTTTTGATAGCAAGTTGGTGCCTGGAACCAGCAGCAACTCGGGGTCACTTCACTAGGAATTGGTTAGGGGCATTTGACTCTGGGCCCACAATTGGGTCCTCTGACCCTCAGAACATTCCCATTACCAATGCTCCATCTGCTCACATCTTTGGCAGAGGGAACAGGGGTTTCCTCCCTACAGAGGGCATTCATTCTTTCAGTGACCTGGTTACTTGCAGTCACAGCAGGTTTCACTGCTGATGAGCCCCTTGGTGTCTGGAAGGGAGGTCTGGGATGCTGTAAGGCAGCCAGCAATTGGGTCTTCCAAGGCTCTTTCCTCATTTTTTGGCTCTATTCCCTAGTCTCCTCTTCCAAGTCTCAACTGTAAAACAGAGGTTGTCACTTTTAGGCGGTCCTTTAGAGTAGTGCCTGGGCGAAAAGCCAGCTTCTGCAATTTCTTCCAAACGTCTGGGCCAACTGGCTGAAAGACTTATCCTTGAGTAGAAACTGTTCCTCCTTTTAGTTGGGGTGTACATAAGTTAATTGGCTGTGGCCTCCTTCAGCCTTTCTGGAAAGGCTGTGGGTTTCTCATTATGACCCTGGTCAATGTTAGACAGCTTAGAATAGTTGACTGCCTTGACCCTGCTCCTTTATAATCCTTCTGTAAAACAGAGTGGCATATGATCCTTTTTTTTCACCTTTCTGGGTGTCATAATCCCAGCCTGGGTCTTTGAGGGGAACAGCATCTACACCAACAGGGTGTGATTTATTTTTTACGGTATGTAGCTGATTTCCAAACTGCAGTGCTTCTTCTAAGACTTTTTCAGCTCGGCGTTGTGAGAGATGAACTCACCTGTCCAAATGCAAAGAAGATGGAGATGTGAAGTGCAGTGAGAGAGAGAGACTTTAATGTTGGTCTTGCAAGATTGGGTGTCTGGTAGGCATGTATACCCAAAGCGGTTACGATGAGCATATTATTCCCTCTTAGTATTTCCTCAATTTGTTTCTCACACCATTCTTCTATCTTCTGTAATTTCTTAGTGATGTCAGGCCAACTTTTGGTGATAAAGTTAACATTCAGAAGGCCCTGTCCTATAGAGTCTTTTGGGTCCAGCCTGGAGTATTTTCTCATCTGAGTTTTTGCAGAAATGCAGAGGGGAACTCCTCTTTCTGTTGTTGAACTTCAAATGCTTTAGACACACCGTGATCTGCTGGATGACTTTTATACCTTTAATTCCCTGAGGACCTACATCTGTGATCGATCCCCGGGATCATTGTTCCACTTGCGGGGGGGATCAGCATTCAGGAACTTATCACCTGGTCCGACGCCTTCCCTGGGAGGAGGATGATCTTATGAACAGGATATTCGTAATGGACATCATCTTGACACAGGTGTAGAAGTTGGACCCTAGGAACTGGTCTAACTGTTCGGCTAAGCCCAGGGGATCCTTCTAAAAGTGGTTTAATCTCCTACAGGCACTGAGGTTAGGAACTTTAAGAGGGGCATTCACAAACCGAATTTCTCCCTGTCCCACTGGGACCTCCCTAAGGGGAAACATGTTGATGCCAGCTAGAGGGGGAATAGAAAAGTTCTCTAAATACTCTTTGCATTGTTCTAATTCCTTTCTTAACTTTGGGTAAGGATTTTGGGGAGGCGGTGGTTGTTAGCTTGGCTTCCTCTTGATTTTCAACTTCCAGGTTGCCAGATCCTTCTAACATCCTCTGACTCTCCCCTCTCCCATTTTGGGTAGCATACAGAGGGGGTAAACAAGAAAAGGGGGTCCCAGGAGTTTTCATTGGGGTCTTTTCCCTGAGGAAGCCTGGGAGTCCTGGGGCCACACAGCCAACAAAAGGCATAATTTCTCTTCCTGTGAGGACAGGGTCTTTTCATTCACAGAACTAAAAGCTTGATATATACCCAATTCTCATCAGAGCCAAATTTAGGCCAAAAGATAGGAAGGTCCACAAATTGAGTCTTTAGAGCATAGAAAGCAGCAACATTTGATAATTTGGTTTTCCTTGTCCTTGGTTCTGCGGCTCTCTGCCCAGAATCTTAGCATTCTCCTCAGTGGACTCTCTGGGGGAATGTCAGAGGGAGTCTCTTTTTTCCTTTGATTTTGTTCCCTAGGCCTAGAATTTCATTTCCCATTTTCAGTAGGTTCCTGTGACTATATTTTCCTTATGTACTCAACCCCCCCATTCTGGAGGTTTCTTGCACACTCCAAGATTTGCTTCATTAGTCACCGGTCACTTCCCTTGTGGGAAACCGGAACCGTGGGTTGGGACTCCATACTTGCTTCATATCTAGGGTAATTCTCAGTCACACACTCACCCCTGAAAAGACTCACCCACCAAGGCAGTACTTACAGTTCAGTTTTTTCCTACCTTGGCTTGTTCATGAGGTTGCCTGGTTGCCATGGTGCCTGCTCTTTCTCATCCCTGTCATCCTTGCTGCTCTTTGGAAAGCAGTCTCAAGCTTGTCTATGACTCCCATGAAGAGGCCAGGCACTCAGGCAGAACAGGCCACCCAAAATTGGATAGGATAGGTCTCCTCTTCATGAACTCCCTCTCTCCACGAGCACAGAGATCCCAAATGAGCTCCCGCTTTGTAAGATATGAACTCGCCTGTCCAAATGCAAAGAATGGACTCAGATGTGAAGCGCAGTGAAAGCAACACTTTAATGTTGGTCTTGCAAGAGCTGGTGTCTGGTAGGCAGGCACACCCAGAGTGATTTAAATGAGCATTTTATTCCCTGAAGTGCAGGTCCCTCCCCTGGTTCCTCATTGGCTGAATACTATGGGGTGTACAATCTTTCCTGGACACTGTCTTAAGTTTTGCTGTCTTTTAAGGTAACCTTCCTCCTGGTTAGGCTAGTTTGAGATGTATACACGTGTTGGATTGGTCAGGTCTGGACATGGACTTCAGTTGGTTCCATCTCCCTTTCTCTTTGACAGGAAGCTCATCTAGGCTTCCTGTTTTCTGACATGTACACAGGATCTGTGTACTTCTAATTTTCTTATTACACCTAGGGGGTCCCTACCCTAGTTGTTAGTTGATCCCTCCTCTGTATTGTTTCCAGGTGCCTGAACTTGGAGTTTGCCACATCAATAAATTGTTATGCAAGTGTAGCTAGTAGTCATTTTTCATTCAAACTCAGACATTTCTTTCCTGAAAATGGAATATTTGCTAATGTTTTACAGGCATAAAGTCTATCCTAAGGATCAGATGGATTTTTTCTAAGTGAGATCTAGCACCTGTGTACAGCGTTGGAAAGTTTCTGTTTTTTAGGGTCATCTGAGAATTTCCCTAAATCTGCCTTAATTTGCTTAAAATTCAGCGATAAGAGAACATTGACTTTTGTCATGGTCCCTCTTCCATCAGATATCCCCTGAAGGAAGCATACTTTAGTGGTCTCCTTAGGAGTGGGGTGAAGGAGTGTTACAAAGTAACCAACCAGATCAGAGACAGACACCAGAGTTAAAGAGAATTTGAGGAGTTTATTAGCTGGTGGCTGCAAGGGGAAGAGCTCCACCCCCAAATAGTGCAGGGTATTTATAGCTTGATTTTTCCAGGTGTGCCAGGGTACCTGCGCAAACAATTTAGAGGTGTAAAAAGTGGTTATCACACAAGGAAGTTGTTTACAATCGTTTACATAGCAGCTGTTTGACATTTAACTTCTTCCTGGATCTCAGCAGATTCAAAGAAACCCCTCCAGCCAAAGCTCTCCTCATGGGGCGAGTACTTAGCATTCCAGGTGCCAAGGTTTCTGTTTCACTGCCAGAGGCTAGTTCTTTGTTTCAGGAGCAGAAGGACCTGGATAAGAGGGACTGGAGTCCCTCAAAGCCACAAGAGGGGGGTTAAATTTGGAAAGGAGAGGAAGGTCTAGCTATTTTTGGTGCTTCTCTTCCCCTCCATCTAATTTGGTCTCTTCCTGCCTGGGTTTCTCCAACACATTTCAATTTTATAGAATCTGCACAGGTCTCTATTGTAGGAGAAAAACCTGCCGCCATTTTGCCGCAGTCATGCTGCTATTTCCCGCCTCCATGCAAATCATCAGAATGCAGAAAGAGGAGGGACCTGCCCGTCATTCTAGTAGCTATGACAATCACTGAGCCAATAGACACAAACTTCTCTACTTATTTGCAAGTGGATCTACCTGGAAAATTGACAATTAACATTGAGTTCCTGCTTGTCACTCTCACCTTAATTTGCAATCCTTTATCTCTTGAAATGCACAGACAGCTGATAAGGTACAAACTTCCCTAATTCTTTACAACCAAAATCTTATGTATATTACAATTTAGGTTTCTGCTTGTCACTCCTGCTTTGATTTACACCTTTTTCTCTCCTTAAACCTATAAAAGTGTACCCCACTTTCATTCAGGGCTCAGATTTTTGGAGAGAATTCCAACTGAGCCTGCACATAATTAAGCTGCCTCCACTACTTCTAAAAGAGCACAGCTTGGCTTTTGTTGGCAAGGCGAGCTGTAACATTGTCACCCTTAAGGCCAAGAACACCTGTACATAGGGAATTTCCCATTACTCATCCATCTGCAGAGCAAACCCTAGTGCTGTGCAAGTTCAAAGTTAAGTGTTCTGCTTCATGGCCAGCAGAATCCAATTTGTATTGCAGTCAAGTGGTATTACAGAAATATACTAATCTTTTCTTAGGGTTTCTGGGTGAAATTTCTCCCAGTTTTTCAGGATGCATCCCAAAGGACAGTCTAAGGGTGCAGATAGTTGATTTCCCATATCTACAGAATGCTGGCATCCAAACAGGAAAGATGTCATTTTCTTGTGTTCATTCAACCCTGAGAATTTCTAGGGCTTCCCCCTAAATTCTCCCTTGCTGGGAAGAAATCCATGGTGAGGTTTTGACTCATGTTCTCCCTTTTCCAGGGACTGAACTTGACCAATCCCTATTCCAATGCCTGAAGACTGTACATGTGCTTTGGGCCCCACTAGCATTCTGCTTGGGGAGTAACAGTCCTCTAGTCTTAGTACCTGCAAAAATTCCTTCAAATCTTATCTCTTATTCATTCTTCAGCTACCATCTGACTTAAAGACAAAATTACTTTCCTTAATGCTTTCTTAGAAAAGGGAAGACTCCTGTTTGTCTTTCCTATTTAGAAAATACATCTATTTTCCTTTTACTGCCAAACCCTAAATCCAGGCAGTCCTAGCTAGTGACATAGGGAAAAAGTGGCCACTTAAAACCATTTTCAATGATATTTGCATTTCAGTGTCTCTCCTTCCCAGAGTATCCCCTCCTTACATTTGCATTTCAAATGTATTTGCCTTCCCAGAGTAAGTATCCTATAGCATTGGCTGAACACACCCTGCTGCTTTGCTTTTTCATCCAAGCTAGCTTTTATTGTTGATGTGGGGACAGCATAGCTTAAAATCTATAGGGCAGTATGTGGATGTATGAGTAAAACACTAATAGGCAAAACCTTAGACTTCTAAGGGCAAAGAGCCCAAAGAACAATGACCCCTTAGCAACTTGAACCTAGATATGTCCATGAAGGAAGAAACCCCCATCCCTCATATTCAAGAATCCATCTTGCCTGGGTGACAGGTAGGCAGCACAGGTTGTACACACACACACACGCATCCATTCCCTTGACGTAACTTTCCCTGCCTGCAGGAACCTTAAACTCAGTTACTGTGTGATCCTGATCAAAGGGCGCTCTCCACAAATTCTTTCTGGACAGATCCAGCATCTCATCAGTATGTCTCAGCTCACCCTCAGCCACATCAGTTTGAAAGGTTTTTTCTGAGCTCCGCGAGGAAAGAAAGTCAATTAGACAAAAAGTCGAATAGCCAGGGCTTTATTGGGGTTTGCGCACCCGGGCGAGGTTCTCCGGTCCTCAGAACGAGGGCCGGAGAAGTCGCGCCCCACAAAGGGAAGCGCGATCTTTATATAAAAGAATTTCGCGGGCTTCATACGTGGCGATTGGGGATTGGTCCTATGATTCCAGGTGTGGTTTCGTCAGCTTCTTTTCCCGGGTATGGCCGCCATTTTGTCCTTCTGGGCGGCCATTTTGTCCTTCTGGGCGGCCATTTTGTCCTTCTGGGCGGCCATTTTGTCCTTCTGGGCCGCCATTTTGTCCTTCTGGGCCGCCATTTTGTCCTTCTGGGCCAGCCTAACACAGTTCTACTTGTGTTGCAATGTTCTTACCCAGGCGAGATCAGAGACATAGACCAGAGGTTAGTTTTAAGAGGAGTTTATTAGCCAGCAGCTGCACGGGGGAATCACCACCCAAATTGTGCAGCCTCACACCCAAATAGCTCAGGGAATTTATAGCTTGGTTCTTCCGGGTGTGCTGGGGTATGTGCATAAGCGATTTACAGAAGCAGAATGGCGCGGTTATTTCAAAATTATCTTTAGGTTATCGGTGACTGTTGGAACATTTTATGGTCAGGGCACAGTGTTCTGGCATTTCTTTATGTGCTGCACCTCAGGACTTTGTGGTTTACAGAGTGAATGAGCAAATATGCAGTTTTTCTAGTTCCTTGTTTCATTCCCCACTGGTTTTTAAGACAATTGGAGTCAAATCCTTGACTCTTGTTCAGTCACAGAAATGGGCTGATACTGGGGATGTAGGAGTAATAGTTTCACGAATTTACTCAACAGTTGATGAAACTAATCAGACGATTTAGGATACATGGGTCAAATGTCAGGGCTAACAGTAGGAGTAAAAGGAGTCCTGCAACTGCCGAGACTAGGGTCGTTAACCATGGGAACCAATTGAATAACTTTTCATACCAATTAGCATTTTGGGTGAGGGCCCGCTCTCTGGCTTCTATGTTTTTCTGACCAGAGCTAAACTTTAGCGAATGATACCAGTTTTTTTGTTAGCATAGAAACAACACTCTTCTCCTAGAGCAACATAAAGTCTTCCTTGCTTTAAGAATGAGGTCTAACCCCCTACGGTTTTGTAAAACCATTTCTGCTAATGAATTAAGTTGGCCAGTAAGTTGGGAAATTGAATGTTCTAGATATCCGAGGTTCTGATCAATTTGGTGAGTGAGGGTGTTAATATCATTATTTCCCTTAATTAGGGCAGAGGCTCATACTGCAAAGGACCCTGCTATACCCTCTCCAGTGAGGAGGGAATTAAGAGTGGGGCTCACTTGAACCATCATAGTCCTGCCTGTAGCGGAAAATCGACGTGATTTCTACCATCCTCTCCATTATAGATATACTTGAGGGAGGATATAAACTAATATACAGAGGACCTGGTTTTCGACAGATTTTATGTGGTTCTCTGAAGCACATCGGGTTAAGCTATCTGTGCATGCCCACCAGAGATTATCAGGGGCCTTATAGTAGCCCAAGCCTGAGACTATGGTTATGGTATGACTACAAGAAGTGGAATAGGTTGAAATTTTTAGAGAAGTTGGCAGTTACAAGGCAGTTATCTCAGCCTTGTATGTCTCCCCAGCATGATGCTTGGTTGAAACCAGTTGCAGTTAAAACTGGTAGACGCTGTTATGTTTGTGTCATTATGGCCTAGTCTCATGTAATACGGGGGATGGGGTTTAAACATAACCAACAATCTGTGCCTAGAACAGGTTGCGGCCTGTTAATAAACGTATGTACGGCTGCAAACATGGTTAGCAAGGGCAGCGCTTGCAGTTGGTTAGGCTGGGTTTTTTGGGTAGGGTTTTTAAATGGAAGAGTGCTGGATTGGAGAAACCTTGGGGAGCGAGTAGTCGCCGGGGCAGGGTTAAGGCCAGCTAATGGGTTAAGGTTGAGGCTAGCAAATGGGTCAATAGGTTTTAATTTGCTAGATTGCAATGGCCTCTTCTGTATGTTAAAGTTCCTGGGCCTATTGTCAATACATAGCTGCTTCCCCAAGTATGAACTGCTAGGAAACAGGAGTCTTCCAGTTTAAGGACTGTGAAGACAAGGGGATTGTAACAGCCTGGGGTGATGAGGTGGCTGTTGCTCTCTCTAGTTTCAAGTTTATTAATTTGTTTTTTGTCTGAGGATATGGTAAAATAGTTTCACAACCCCATTTGACATAGTAATATTGGGCTTGGGCTTTACAGGAGGTGTCTCCAGACTCCAGGCATACATAAATTTCTGCTTTTTGCAACTGGTTTTCCCTGTTTTTTCCTCCACAGTCTGTTCACAGTGCCTGGATTAATGAGCCTCCACACCATCTATAGCTAGTAGTGGAGCCTAACCCTAGTTGGTATAAAATGCAGCAGAGATCCACCATAAATTTAATTACCCCCCATAGAAACTTGTTTGCTTATCAATTTTCCCATTTCCCCTTGTTTAAGTTCCCAGAAACATTCTCTAGACTCATGTAGATTACCCGCAACATTTACATACAGAGCTACAATGATCCTGAGATACGCGAGAGTCTTAGCTTTAGAGAGTCTCCTTGTGGGGTGCATTTCCATTCCTCTCAGCTGAACTTTACTCTCGAGTGATGCAGCCACATCGGGACATGATCTACTTTGATGGCCTTGGGGGTGGTCAAGATGGTGGTGTGTGGGGGGGTCAGTCCTTGGGTTGTATACTTCTTTATCCACACCGAGTCTCCTGGTTGGAATGAGAGTACTGGCTTACCAGGCAGGGTCGGAAGGGCTTCTCACGCCACCTTTTGTATGGTTTTCTGGATGACCTGCAATTCCTACAAATACTTGAGAAGGGAGGCGTTGATTATTTCAGCTCTTATTTCCTCCTGCAACTTGGGAAGGTGGGGTGGCCTTCCAAACATGATTTCAAAGGGGGTCAATCCCTCTTTATAGGGAGTACGTCTTGCTCTTATAGCCAAAGGAAGCAAGGCTGTCCAGTTTTCACCAGTTTCTAAAACAAATTTGGTTAAGTTTTCTTTTAGGGTCTGATTCATGTGCTCCACTGCCCCGAACTTTGGGGTCAGTAAGCACAGTGCAACTTCCAATTTATATTTAAGGTTTTGGCCAGATTCTGGGATAATTTAGCAAAAAAGACAGAGCCATTGTCTGAGCCTATTACTGAGGGCAGTCCATACCTTGGGACAATTTAATGAAGGAGTTTTTGGAGAGCCGCTGTTGCAGTCTCGGATCTGGAGGGGAAGGTTTCTACCCACCCAGAGAAAGTATCTATGAATACTGTAAAGTATTTGTATCCTGCATTAAGTGGGTTTTACCTCTGTAAAATCTACCTTCCTGTGTTCTTCCAGCATAGCTCCTCATAACCAGACTCATTGGTATCCGCTTTCCCAGTTTTACATTTATCTGGGCATGTGCCTGACATCTTTCCACCATGTTATGGATCATTCAGTTAATTTAGATATTCCAGGATAAAAGGCCTGATTTATCTGGGAGACCAGAGTTCTTCAAATGATTTCTGGGACAATGATTCTATTGTCCAGTAACAATTTCCAGCCCATAGTGGTCTCAGTGGCCGCTTTTCTATCTGCCATTAGATTTTCCTCTTCGGTGTAATCTGGAGTTCTTGGAAGATTTGGTAGAAGCAAGGTAGCTAGTACCTGGAGGGACCCCACTGGTTTTAAGGCTACCTCTCGTGCTTCTTGGTCCGCTGCTCTGTTTCCCCTTGCTTCCTTGGAACTTCCTTTTTAGTGCCCTTTGCAATGAATGATGGCCACCTCTGCTGGGAAGTGGATAGCTTCTAACAAAGCTAAGATTTCTTCTTTGTTTTTAATATCCTTTCCTGCTGATGTGAGGAGTCCTCTTTCCTGGTAAATAGCACCGTGTACATGTGCAGTGGCAAACACATATCTGCTGTCCATGTAAATGGAGATCTTTTTTCCTTTTAACCCTGATACAAGCCCTGAGTTGGTTATCAGCTCAGCACTCTGGGCAGAGGTTCCTCAGCTGAGTGCCTGCGACCAGATAACTTTGTCAAGAGTTGCTACCACAGCTCCCGTATACCCTATACCATCCAGCACGTAACTGCTTCCATCAGTGTCTAGGACCTCATTGGCCTCAGGCAGTGCTGTCTTTCAGGTCTGGTCAGGTAGCCTGCAAGGTATTCATTACCTCATTGCAGTTGCGGACTGGCATGGTTGGATCATCATCCAGGAGCAAGCTTGCTGGGTTGATGGTGGTCATTTTCTGAAACTTAATGCAGGGCTGGTCCAAAAGTAAGGCCTGGAACTGAGTCACAAGCATTTGACATCCATCTTTCAGGGGTCCCTCTCAGGAGGAGCTCCACTGTGTGTGGGGCAGTGACAGTCTGTTCTTGCCCTAGGGTGAGCTTATCTGCCTCCTTGACCAAAACAACTGTGACTGCAACCATTCTGAGACATCTGGGCCATCCTGCTGCTATGCGGGCTAATCTTTTGGACAGATAGGCCGCTGGCCATTTCCAGGGTCCTAGGGACTGAACTGGCACTCCCTTGGCAATTCCCCAGGTCTCATATACAAAACGCCAAAAGGGTTTTATGACTTCAGGCAAGGCAAGGGCCAGGGCCGAGGTTAAGCCTTTGTGAAGTTTTCAAAGGCTTTCCTTTCTAGTTCTGTCCATTTCAGAGTCTCTGTGCCACCAGTACAGGTGTAGTGGCTTTTGCCAGCTCTGCAAATCCCTGGATCCATAATTGGCAGTATCCCATCACCCCCAGAAATTCTCATACCTGTCTTTTAGTTGTAGGGACGGGAATCTGGAGGATGGCTCATATATGGTCAGAGGTTAGAGTCTGTCTTCCTTCCTCGATCTGGTATCCTAGGTACGTTATCTTGGGACAGCAGAGCTGGGCCTTCTTGGCTGATACCCAGTAGCCCAATGTCTGGAGGCAGTCGAGTAGATCTTGGGTGGTCCGGAGACGACGTTCCCCTTGGTGGCCACCACCAGCATACTGAAGGATGGTGCAGTCCTGATGAGTCTTCCAGAAGCTCATCAGGTTGGCACTGAGGGCCTCGTCAAACAGGTTGGGGAAATTTTTGAAGCCTTGGGAAAGTCTGGTCCGAGTGAGCTGACCGGAGAATCCCTCCACCTGGTCAACGAACTCAAAGGCAAAGATGGGCTGGCTGACGGGAGCAAGAAGGATGCTGAAGAAGGCATCTTTTAAATCCAAAACCATGTAAATCCAGTGGTTTGGAGGCACCAGAGTAAGTAGGGTGTAGGAGCTGGGTATTGTTGGGTGTGTAGTCTCCACTCGCTTATTGACTTCCTGGAGGTCCTGGACTGGCCTGTAGTCTTTACTTGCAGATTTTAATACTGGCAAGAAGGGAATGTTCCAGGGAGATTGACAGGGCACCAGGATTCCAGCCTGCTTGAGGCATCGGATATGAATTGCTATCCCTTCCCTGGCCGTCCAACTCATGCAGTGGGGATGGCTGATGAGAGGAGCTGTACAATTACTGGAGGCCGATGTGCTGCTAGTACTGGGGAGTTTGTCTTGGCCCAGATGGTTGGGTAGATTTTCTGGAGCTGCTGGTGGAGGCTGAAGTTCTCTGGTGTTTTCTTTGGGACAGTGGGTACCTGTAAGAGGTATTCCTCAGGGAGGGGACATGTTAAGAGCAACTGTAGTCCTGTTTCTTTTTCCTGGGGGGTTCTGAGGATCAGAGTGAACTCCTTTCCCTGGAAGGAGATTGTGGCTTGGAGTTTTTGTAATAAGTCCTGACCCCTCAGTGGATAGGAACATTCTGGCACAACCAAAAAGGAATGAGAAACAGTTCCTTGCCCAAAATTGACTGTCTGCTGGGTAGTCCATGGATAGTGAACAGTGTCCCCAGTGGCGCCTTACACAGGAGTTTTATGATGGGTGATGGCTCCAAGAGGTTCTCTCAGAACTGAATGCGTGGCCTCGGTATCTACTAAGAAATTCAATTTATTTCCCCTAATTTTTGCAGTAACCATTGGCCCCCCAGGGGCTCAGTGAAAAACAGCCATGGCCCCATCAGCCTTTAAGATTTAAGACCTGTGGATTGCATTTTCCCGGTCTCTTTGGGCATTCGTTTTTCCAGTGACCTTCCTCTTTGCAGTAGACACATTGATTTTTTTTTTTTTTCCTAATGGGGCCCTAGACTTTTCTTTCCCTCCAGGTTTCCCATATCTTCCTCTTTGCGGTGGTCCCCGAAGGGGATTGTTTATTTCCCTGAGTGCCACTACCATTACTTTTGTCAATTTTCTATTTTGTTTTTCTTCTACTGTGTCCTTATTAAAGACTTTTGGGGCAATGCTGACTGAGACCGAGTCATACCTTCAAACCCCTCCATTTTCTGGAGTTTTCACCGAATATCAGGAGCAGACCGAGTCGCAGAAGCCAAATTTATTGCCCTGCTGTTTTCTAGGGCACCTGGATCAATAGGAGTATATACCCGGTATGTCTCACAGAGATGCTCCAGGAAAGCCACTGGCGATTTCTGGGCATCTTGAACAATTGCAGAAACTTTCGATAGATTTGTTGGCTTTTGGGCCACAGTCCTTAGCCCCGATAGCAGAAAGTGGTGAAAAGTGTCCAGGGATCTCCTTCCCCCACTAGCATTTGGGTCCTAATCGGGGCCAGTTGAGGGGTAGGCTTCCTTAATATGGTCCCGATTTTCCTCTAAGGAAGCCCCTCCTGGTCCCAACACTGCTTTTCTACCCTCCAATTTAATTCTTTCTCTCTTCCGAAGTAAACAGCGTATTCAGCAGTTGGCAATCTTCCCATGCGGGCTTATGTGTTTGCAAAATGGATTCCGCTAGGCTGATCAGGGCTTGGGGTTTCTTGGAGAATGGGGGATTCTGGGCTTTCCAATTATATAAATCGCTAAGGGAGAAGGGAACATATACTAAGAAGGGCCGCCTCATGTCGTTGACAGGGGGAGCTTCCCTTGGGGGGGAGAATAGGAACACCTGGCTGATTATATTCCGATCCAATGCGTGTGTACACGGGTGAAAGGACAGTAGAGGAGACTACTAGCTGAGCCCCCTGAGCTGGGTGAGCAAACAGAGGGAGACCGGCAGTGGGTCAGAAGTGGAGGGCGCACTTGAGATCATCTACTCCTGAGGGGTCTGGTGCTGAGGTTGACACCTAGGATTATATGGCAGGAGAAAGTCAGCTTCCTCAGGAGTGGTGAGGACAGGGGGACCCTGGGAGACTTGTCTGGCTGCTGCTGAGATTTATCTAAAACTGGGTGAGCCTGAAGGATTCAACATCCCTGTTTAAGGGAATAAGCCTTTAACCATGGGGAAAGGTATTTGGCCAGACTTAACCAGCAGTCTGGGATATTGGTCAGGGTGGCCAGGGCTTCCCATGACGACCTTCCAGATGGCTCAAATAGTGGAAACATCATAGGTCCCTATGTCCAGCCAACCAACATCAAAGGTGGGTCATCCTAATTCAGTCCAGAGGGTCCCCAGTGACCAGGGGACTCCGTATGCCCCATCAGGGAAAGCATCACGGAAGTGTTTAAGGAGGCAGCCTAGAGGGGTCTTCTAGGAGCTAGGGCCATTCCCCATGTTTCAAATACAAGTACTGAAAGCGAAGACAGACAAGAACATAGAACAAAAACAGGCAATTTTAACCCATCAGACAACCGCTCCGATGTCTCGGAAGGTCTTCAGTTGAATGACCTTAGTGATGTCCGACACTCATTCAACCCGCCAGAGAACCAACTCACACTTACCCTGGGGATCCTGGACTCCTCAATTCATGCCAATTGGAGGGATGTTCGGTGTCTACCAAGATGCTGTCTGACACCCACGCGACACTGGGAGCCCTGGAACGTCTCAGGGGACGCCTCTCCTTGATCAAGTTGGGGTTGGTCAGCCTCCTAGAGAGGCCATCCGGTCCCATGTGTCTCCACTCGGCACTGGAAAGTGCTGGGAATCTCGCTGCGGCCTCCAAATGTTTCGATGTTCTTACCCAGGCGAGATCAGAGATAGACCCGGAGGTTAGTTTTAAGAGTTTATTAGCCGGCGGCTGCACGGAGGAAAGCACCCCCCCAAAATGTGCAGCTCCGCACCCAAATAGCGCAGGGTATTTATAGCTTAGTTCTTCTGGGTGTGCCGGGGTACGTGCATAACCGATTTACAGAAGCAGAAAGGAGCAGTTATTTCGAAATTATCTTTAGGTTATCGGTGACCGTTGAAACATTTTACAGTCAGGGCACAGTGTTCTGGCATTTCCTAATACATGCTGTGCCTCAGGGCTTTGTGATTTAGAGTGAATGAGCAAATATGCAGTTTTTCTAGTTTCACTTGGGTATTCAGTACCTCTCCTGTGGTGGATCATTCCTGGTGGGTGCTGTACATGAGTTAAAAGTATTTATACTTCATGTCAACCCCCATGTCCATCTGGACTCTAGTTTTGGGTGGGTGCTTTCTGGTACATTTTATAGAGGTGGCGTATTTATGCTAATTTTCTGATCACCTGGAACCTGTCAGTAGTTCTCAAGGAAACCACATCCCTTAGCCAGTATCAGGGGGCTTCCTTATAGAATAGTAGGATGACTAGACAGGACACAGGTGTGGGACGTCTTGGGTTGAAATCATTGAGTTATGAAGACTATAGCTCTGTTTCAGCAAGTGGTCAGACGGTCTAAGAGAAGTGATGTTATGGCTCTCCCTGGGACAAACCAAGCAGGCACTCTTTGGAAGTATTTTAGGCAATTTATTATGTACAGGCTCAGCAGGGATCCTACCCCAAAGACCAAGCATGGGCTTCAGGTTAGTGTGCACTTGTATAGGTTAGAGCAAGCACGGGAAGAGAGCTATAAATTAGAACAGGGATTACAAGTGCAAACCCAAGTTAATCATTCGTAAATTCTTCACATGGACCATACACACAGGATTAATTTGCAAGGCACATATTTGCAACACACACACAAGATTCTGCTTGCAAGCAATTAAGGTAGTTTTTTAGCTGTTGGTGACTTACCTACAGCATTCCACTGAGCTCAGAACACAGCATGTTTTATGACTGCTAGCTTGGTGGTTTCATGGCTGTCTTCATGGCTACTGGAAGAGGCAGGTAGGCCTTTTCCCTCACGGTAAGACTTAAAATATGAGCAGGTACATATAAAATGTGTGTTAAAGCTTAAGATTGACAGGTAGCTGGCCAGATATTAGCAGAGTGCAGGGATAGGGAAATCCAGAGCCAGAAAGTAATAAATCAACACGACTGATTTAACCCAGCCATCAGCACAGAGCCCTAGCGGGGCCAACCCAGTTTAACATACCAAAAGCCAGCAACCCAGAACGATTAAATTAAAGTACAGGTAAACTGCTAAGTCTCCAAGTCTATGTGCCAAGGAGCAGGGCTACTGAAAGGAAATTATAACAAATCCAATACATAAACTTCCAACCAATCTAAGAGTAGATCCCCAATGGGCCATTAAAAAGGTTTGTCCCACCTCAGAATGCTTAAAATGCTGGGGAGTAGAAAGCAAGCTTCTACACCCCATAAAAATGAGATTTCTACCCCATTGTTCTGTCTTCCCTTTCAGAGGACCTACTCTTTGGGACTGCTTTTATTTCCCCCTCTTTAAATAAAACCTTTTGTTTCATCCCTTCCCTTTAAACTTTCCTTCCTTTTTATGCACCATCTGGGCCATACTCTGGAAAAAAATCTTTCCAGAGGTCCAGTCTCCCACAACTGAGGAAACAAGTGTATACGCACATGCACCCACTGCATCAAGACTAACTTTAGCTATTCAAGAGGTTATTTTAAGTGCTATAATATAGCTAGGTAGTACAATACGACATCAGAATTTCTCTAGAACTTTGAAGCAACCTACTAGAGCAGGTTTCATGTTAGGTTTGGACAATAACCAAATAAATACCTCCAGTCATGTATATTATACTCTTACTGCAATTTGTTAAGCTTCCTCACATATCTTCTGTTTGCTTTCAGGAATTAATTAGCTTTTGGCAAACTACCTTTCAAATGCCAGTATTCCTCATGTTACTAACATACTTCTCATGAAATTCTGGAGAGTTGCTTATCTCTTGTACTTTTTATAACAGCTGGCAGAACTGTTAGTAGACTCTTAAGCTCACCAACAATGGTTCTGAAATTCGTACTTCTACCCAGTGTTTTCAGACATGAGTATGACTGAAGCGCTTGCATTCCCTTATAACTTGTCACCATTGATAGACAACACAGTGGAGAGAGAGGTCTTGAGAACAAGTAAAGGTTTAGGCAATAAAATGAATCCTTTTCAAGGTCCTGTTATCTAAACTTACTTTAGTATCCATTCAGATGACCCAACCAGACACTAAAATCAATTTCTCAAACAAAAATTTGAAGTTGGTTATTGACATTTGGGTGGTAAAACTCTGTTAGGGGCAGGGTTGCTGTCCTGTGCATTATGGAATGTTTAAGAGTAAAAACACTCAGGGTCTTTACCCTTTGATGTTAATAGCAACCCCTTTTCTCTAGGTGACAACCAAGTTATCTGAAGATATTTCTGAAAATATTCCTAAAGGTTTCCTGGAGGCAAGATTATTTTTTAACTAGTCTATCACTGGTGATGACATTATCTGAGCTGCATCCATATCTTTGTTTCCTACACCCATGACCCCATTGCCTTCCATAGCTATAGGCCCATTGCAAACCTTATTTAGAAATAATTTCTATCTTAAATATACAAGTTAATGCTATGCTGTGATCTAAATTCTTACGTTTTACATGTCTTTATTCCCATAACTCAAGTATTCAGGTCTTTGACTGCTAGATTTTAGGCCTGCCTTCCCTCTAATCCTTTTAGTTCTACTGACTTTCAGGATTTTATCTATGAACCGCCAGGTGCTTTGAAGTCCTACACACATCTAATAACTCATTCTGGATTATTATGATAATAAAACCAATCAGTATTTCAAACCTCAAATTGTGATACTGAAGCCAGCACAGCTTATCTCTATATTACACCTCTCTGGGTTCGGTCCTGCCTAGATTCTCCATACACCGTATGCTGATAACCCCATATCAGAGACTCTGTTCTAAGTATACAGTAGATCCAGCAGGCCATGTCCTGATTTGAGTGCTCACAGGTAGCACTGTAAAAAAAAATCTACTAGAGAATAGAAATGTCCCAGTGGGACTGCTGAGTTTAGGACTTTCCTAGAGAGGAATGGCTACTTCTATAATGGTGGGAATTCTTTTCCCTACAAGGTAATGTTAGGCTGTCTCAGAGTCCAACTGGGTATTGCTAAGGTTGGAAATTTATTTTGCTAACTAGGATCTGTAATGATTGTTTAGTTCCACATTTGCTGGCAGAGTATCTCCCAGGTATGAGGCAGCTCATATGCTGATTTTTTTTTTTTTTTTTTTGCATTATCTTGCCAGTGTAGGTGAGTTCAGAGGGGTCTGCCTCCCACTCAAGTGGTCTGTCACTCAACTGGTGGCCACTGTCACCTGAGTGGTGGAGGATCCTGGTGTTCAGACCTGCAACCTTAAGAGCTGTGGATGTGGTCAGTATGACTGGATATAGGGTCCCTTCTAGGTTGGCTTCAGGAGTTCTTTTTTCCATTCCTTTATCCCCTCTTGATCCCCTGGTTTGTAGGGGTGTACGGTCATTTCTAAGGAGTTGGGTAGTCTGTCTGTTACCATCTATGGACTTCAGGGACTATTTTTCCTAGTCCCTGTAATTGTTTCTGAATTTCTAAGTTTCCTAATTCCTTTAGGTCCCACTTAGGTCTACTTAAGGGGGGGGTGGTTTACCATGTAAAATTTCAAAATGGTAAAATCCTATTCTGGCCCTTGGGGCACAGCATACTTACAGGAGGGCTAAGGGCAGTATGTCTGTCCAGGGCAAAATAGTTTCCTGACATAACTTAGCCAAAGCCTGTTGGAGGGTTCACTTCATGTGTTCTACGTTTCCTGCACTTGGGACCAATAGGCTGTGTGTAAACTCCATTGGACACCTAGGCCTTAGCTACCTGTTGCACTACTTCTTCTACAAAGGATGGGCCACCATCTGATCCTGTAGTCAATGGCATCCTGTACTGTGGGATAGTGTCTTTTAGTAGTGACTTGGTTACCTCTCTAGATTTTTCTGTTTGGATGAGGTATGCTTTGACCCAGCCTGAGAAGGTGTAGACAAAAACTAAGATGTTATTCCTTCTGCTTGGTTCTATCTCGGTAAAGTCTACCTCTAAATCTTCAAAGGAAGTCCTGCCCAGTGTTGAATTCCTGCTGGCCCAATAGTACCCTGGTGGGTGGTGTTCTGTGCACAAAGGCGGCAATGCTACATCATCGAAGCACAGAGGGACAACAGTCGAGCAATCAGGTAGTACCAATTCAAGGTTTCTAGAGCAACTTTCTTAGGTGGGTAAGTTCATGCTGCTGAAGGACAACCCGGTGTGCTAGGTCCTGGCACATAGGCCTGTGGTCTGGGAGCAGCCACCGTCCTTCGTTACCTTTTCCCCTTCCTGTTGTGCCCATTCCTTTTCCTGAGCCGTGTATGTGCAGGTGTAGGTCGTTCTGGGACTGCATGATCTTGACAGTGCTGTCTGTCCTTGGCCTCTTGTCTAGCTGCTGCATCTGCTCAGCAGTTTCCCTCTGATATTGAGTCCTCTCCTTTCTGGCCCCTTGCAGCATATGATGCTACTTCCCTAGGTTCCCAAACTACTTCTAGTAGTTTTAGGATTTCTTCTTGATTCTTAATTTCATTTTCTCCTACTGTTAGAGGCCCTCTTTCCTTGTACATGTGGTGTGGCAAAGGCATAGCCCAAGTCAGTGTAGATGTTGGCACACTTCTCCTTGCTGAGTTTTAATGCTCTGACTAGGGCCCATTGTTCTGCTCTCTGGGCGGACCATGACTCAGGCAAGGCTTTTGCCTCTACAGTGTCATAGTCCGATGCCACTGCATAATCGGCATATATCTTGCCTCCATGAAGCTGCTACTATCTGTATAAAAAATGAGGTTGGGGTTTTGCAAGGGCTTGTCTGTCAAGTCTGGTCGGCTAGAATAGACTTCATCAAGTACCTCTAGGCAGTCATGTTCTGGGGTCCCTGCAGTAACAGGCAAGAAGGTGGCAGGGTTTAGGGTTTTTACGGCTTCCAGTTGCATCCGTGGGTTTTCACACAGAAGCCCTTGGTACCGGGTCATCCGGGCACGAGTTAGCCGGTGCTGTCCCTTGACATCCATGAGCATGATGACAGAATGGGGTACCTTAATATTTAGATTTTGTCCCAATGTAAGCTTGTCTGCCTCTTTAACTAGCAGTGTAGTGGCTGCAAGGGCTCTAAGGCAAGGTGGCCAGCCTGCTGCAACCAGATCTATCTGCTTTGAAGGATAAGTTATTGGTTTCTTCCAGGGCCCATATTCATGGATCAGAATCCCCAGAGCGACTTCATTGTTCTCACGCATGGAAAGGTTAAAGTCCTATGCTACATCCAGTAGTCCCAAGGCCAGTGCCTCAGTGAGTCTTGTTTTTATAGTTGTGAGCACTTTTCTTGTTCAGAGCCCCAGACAAGGGGTGCCTTCTCTTCTCCTTTAAGGGCCTCGTATAGGGGCTTTGCCAGCTGTGAAAATGCAGGGATCTATATGCAACAGAATCCTGCTGCTGCTAGAGACTCTTGGACCTGCTTCTGAGTAGTGGAAACTGGAGTGGCACAAACTGCCTGCTTTGTTAGTCCCCAGCCTCTGCTTCCCTTGAGTGATTTAGAAGCTTAGGTACTTGAATTCTTTCAAACATATTTGAGCCTTTATCTTAGAGACCCGGTAGCTGGCTTCAGTCAGGAGCTGCAATAGGGCCCTTGCTCCTTCCCAGCACTGAGTTTGAGTGGGGCTGGCTAACAAGAGATTATTTACATATTGGAGTAGGACTCACCCCAAGTCCTGACCTGGAAACTTGGGCAGGGCAGATGCTAGTGCCCCACTAAACAGGGTGGGCGAGGTTTTGAATTCTTGAGGCAGCCTGGTCCAAGTGCATTGTTCCTTAGCCCCTATGTTCAGGTTCTCCCACTCAAAGGCAAACAGGGCTGGCTACTGGGCACCAATTGAAGACAGAAAAAGGCATCCTTTAAGTCCAAGCAAGTAAACCATTCAACCTCTGATGGTATGAGCCCTGGCAGGGTGTATGGGTTTGGCAGCGCCAAACGTAGGGTGACGACTGCTTCATTGATGGCCCTTAGGTCCTGAACTGGGTGGTAGTCATTTGTTCCTGGCTTCTTTATGGTTAACAATGGAGCATTCCATGGCTACTGACACCACTTTAACAAGCCCCATCTGAACAGTCAGTCCAGGCGGACCTGGATTCCTAGGTGTGACTCTCTTGAAACTATATATTGGCAGATCTTGACAGGTTGTGCTCCAGATTTTAGGTCAATTAGCACTGTGGCATTGTTCTTTGCTAGGCCCGAGGATTCCCTCCCACCCAGACTGATGGGAATTCAACTTCTAGCTCCAGGGCAACTGACGACTCTTCAGTCAGCAAGGTAGACAACTGCCATTCTTCCTCTCGTGACACTGATAAGGACAGGACCATTGGAGTGGCCTCCCTACCTAAATGCAGCTATGCCAAGCTGTCTGGGGTGAAGGCTATTTCTGCTTTCATTTTAGCTAGAAGATCTATCAGAAGTACTGGGCAGTCTGGCAGATATAGGAATTCATGGTCTATCTGGTGGCTGCCCAACCAACACTTGCAGGGGCCACAGAACAGTCTACGGGTCTGGGCTCTGGTAGCCCCTATGATAGCGGTTTTTTGTTCTGAGAGAGGTGCTACCTTGTGAATAACAGCTGAGTGTTCAGTCCCCATATCGACCATAAAGTTCAGTGTGGCCCCCACCTTTCATTTTGACCATGAGCTCATGGGGGCCTAGTTGGAAAGAGCCCAGTCTCTCCTAATCAGAATCTGTCCCTGACAATGCAGTCAGGTCTGCTTCAGGTGGCTCAGGTCTAGCTGCTAGGTGGGTTGGAAAACCCACTTTCCCTCTCTGGCGGTCTGGACACTCATTTTTTTCCAGTGTCATGTCTTCTTGCAGTGTGCACACTGGTCCCAACCTAATGGAGCCCTCCTCCCTTGTCCCCTGGTCCCTGTCTTGTAACTTCCCTTTTCCATGGCAAGAGTGGGGTGTCCTAAAGCAGTCACTAGATTTACTTTTTTCTTTAGCCACTCATCAATCTCCTTTCTCAGTACTTGGTCCTGATAATGAAGACATTATTCGCTATCTCCAGAAGCTTAGTGACATTCTTGCCTGAAAAGCCCTCAAGATTCTGAAGTTTTCTCCTTAGAGCAGGCTAAGCCTAGCCAACAAAGGCAGAATTGACCATTCTCTGATTCTCTGGTGCCTTAGGATTAAAGGGAGTATAGGCTCTAAAGGCCTCAGTCTCATAAAAGTTCTCTGAACTCTAGTCTGGTTTCTGGAGGACCTCAGAAGTCTTAGCCATATTAGTGGGCTCTTGTCTGGACCCCCTGGAGGAAAGCCTTGGTGCTCTCTATAGCCAGTTACTCTGGAGAGTTCGGGAGAGGCTCTGGATCTTGGGGTGGTGAGACAGAGGGTAGTGGCTTGTCTGGGCCCGGTGGAGCATTGGGAACTGTCTGAGGAGCATATGGAGGTAGCAGGACTGGCAGAGGAACTTCTTAATCTCCCTGGAAGATTGGTGACCTCTATTCCTTCTGAGATATGTTTCTTTTCCTGACTAATACCTTACACTGGCCCTGACCAGTTAGGCAGAGTTGCACCCACAGAGGCTTGACTCGGGCAATTTCTAACCATTAGTCTATGTATGGAAACTGATCAGGGTAGCCTGAATCTCTTTTCATGACTCTGTAGACAGCACTCACTATGGGGAGATCTAAGTTTTTTTCTGATGGAAATCCTACCCCAAAAGTTAGTCCTTCTAATTAACATGATTGGCATAATTTCCAAGGGGCTGATTTGATACCATAGTTACTCGCAAATCCCTTCTTGAAGTTTTTCAACATATATTGTAAGACAGTGGGTTTAGAGGGACCACTAGCCTTTCTTGTTTAAAATGGCTCCCTCCCAGTGAACAGAGATGCAAGACAAACACAGAAACTTTGCCTGGCTGCTCCCCTCATGGAGAATTAGGTGCCTCTTAGCATTACTGGCACATCAGTTTAAATCCCTGGCCTGGACTGACACCACAGGGAGGGGCTGAGTTTCCTCAGTTTCACAGGTGTTGGCAGTACCCTAAGTCATAGGAGGTCACCACAGAAGTGCAGGTTAGGACTCAGACTCCATAACTTTTACCATGTAGCATGAACTTTCACACTGTTACTCACATCAGTCAATCTTAATTTGACTTCCACCCTTGGAAGGTCCCTAATCTCAGGCAAGAACATTGTCTAAGGGGTGACCAAGCCCTTCTTCCACCCTATATGGCAGGCCTATTATCGGACTGGGTCCCCAGGGACACTTACCAATTAGACATCTAGTTCCAGAGGGCTTTTTTCTTTCATTGAATCTGCTGGGGCGCAACAGGAATCCAGTCCCACTAGGCCCAACATGGACTAGGACCCAAAAATTTACCTGTGGCACTGTCACTCCATCTAGGGTCTGGGTGGGAGGACTCACCATCAGCTCCTATCAGCAGTGACAACAAGGGGCCAGCACAACTGATGGTCTTCCTGCCAATGTACCAAATGTTATAGCAAGTCTCTAGACAGCAAGAAGACCAACTGAGCACTCAAAGGTAGAGAAATAGCACTTTATTGTAAGCACCGGTGCTGGCTCAGGGATATTGTTACCCAAAGCTGAGCACGGCAGGGTGGGGGGTGGTTTAGGGGAGTTTCTTTTATAACCCAGTGTAGAGGTTTTATCTCCTTGGCTGCATGTGTTTTCTACTGATAGTTCTTAGCAGTTATGCTTATGCAATTGTAGTTTCAGCTGCAGGATAAGGAATGCTCTGCTTGCTTGCTTGCTTGCTTGCTTGCAAATTGGGGTCAAGGTAAGATTTTCTACCATACTACCACATGATCTACCATCCCTTCTTTGCTCCCCTCTTATAATTGCTGCGTTGTCAAGGTCCAATGATTCATTTTGTAAGTTCACTTGCATTATTTCTCCATATTCCAGCTAGTTATAGGTAAACTCTTCTAGTATTCGTCCCTCTCCTGACATTTCATTCAGCAAAATACCCCTGAGTTTCCTTCATGTTGTCACGAATGGCATTATTTCACTTTTTAAAATAGTATTTCATTGTGTGCAAATACCAGATCTTTCTTATCCATTCATTCTTTGTGCATGGTGTTAAAGTGCTCTATTTCAATCTTTTTGCTTGTGAATGTCCAGTTTTCCCATTACTATTTGTTGTAAATAAACATATATGCTTAATTTCTGGGGTCTTAATTCTCTCCCATTGATAGAAGTATCCATTTTTATTCCTGTACTACACTATTTTTATTACTATCTCCTTGAGGTATATTTTGAAGTCAGGTAGCTTAGTTCCATTTTCCTGATTTTCTCAGAATTGTCTTAGCTTTCAGGGTTTTTCGTGTGGCTCCATACTGTAACAGCGGCTATTGTCTTGAAATGAGAAACACAAGCAGCTTCTGTGCCTCCTTCCTTGAGTAGACCACGTGCTCTTATTCTAGACAAGTTCCTGCTCTTCAAATTATATTCTAGTACCTAAGCAACTCCTCGTCTTACCTAGGTGCACGGGTTTAAACAGAAAGTAAGGAATTAGTATGAAAGAGCCAGGCGACAGGGTATCTAGGCTGCTTGTGTCTGCCTATGTAATCTCTGGACCTGTTAGTACATACATGACTGGACTCTATTTTCAAATCTCTGCTAGCACTGCTTTTTGGTCATATCACCTGAGTACAGGATGGTGGCCCACAGTCTAAACCTGCCGCAACCTCTATTTTATGTAGGGATTCATTCAGTATTGGAAGTTTCCCCAAGTCTGGTTTTAGTCAGAAGCAGAATAAGAATGTATGTGTACATATATACATACACATATGTATATATGTATTATGTAAGTATCCTTATTTTGATAGAATAGGAATTGGCTTATGTAACTGGGGTTGGCTAAGCAAGCCTGACATCAATAGGGCAGGTAGTCAAGATGAAAAGGTGATGGGAAGAATAAACCAAAGCTATTGTCCACAAGCAGTCAGGAAACTCATGATCCAGATGTAACCCATAGGCATAGGTGAAACCATAATCTATAGGTAGAATTTATTTTCTACTGGGAATGCCACAGTCCTGTTCTTAGGGTGATGTAACTAATATAGATGATATAGCTCATGAGATGGTCCAAGATAATCTTGCTTCCTTAAAGTCAGCAGACTCTGTGTTTTAATTATATCTGAAAAATACTTTCACTGTAACTTTCAGAATAAATGAGGATTGCAGCCTACCGATGCCATTACAGTTGATTTTCCAAAAGAAAATTTCACAGTAAGGAACTGTCTCTATTCAGGACCGCAGGAGAAGAATGATGGACTGCTATCCCAAAGCCACCTAAAAATCTTGGCAAAAATGAGTCTTTAAGGGAAGGACTTGAGGGTATTGTATACAGGGATGCAGAGGAAGTGCAATGGCCATAGCTAATAGTTACTAATTGTCCGGCTTTTTATGTGGTAATGCCTTAATTTCTTGTTCCACCTACTGCCCAGTCCTGCTTTAGTTTCAGCTGGCCAGGGGCAAGCGACAAGTGTTCTTATCACCAAGATTGTATCCCACCATCTGTTCTGCATCAGTGATAAAGCTTCTTAGCAAGCCATGTCTTCAAGAAAGTGCATTAGTGTTAAACTGTTTCATGATCTGCAATTTCGGCCTCCTTCACTTATTTCACCTATTAATACAGGGGCAAGAGTGAGGATGCAGGGGCTCCGGGCTCCAGTGGCGAATGGTTCAAGAAAGAATTCTTGAGCATTAGAGTGTAGTTTTGTAAGTTTACTAGGGAAAAAGGAGGATTAAAGGAAGCAAAAGTAGGAGATAATCCCTTGGGCAGGGAGGGCTTACTGCAGATTGGAGGCTGGTTGGATTTATACCCTTAGGGAGGGGGTTCTGGGTGGACCCTCTTTCTAGTGTCTAACAAAAGAATAGAACTCACAAGGAAGTTTGAAAGTAGAGGGTAGTAAGGGGATTTCCCAGAAAGTTCTCCAGGTCTGTCAAGTGGCCTCTGGCATTCTGGTGGTCTCAGGCTTGTTGTTGTGGGTAAAATATTACGTTGATGATTGCAGAGGCTTAATGAGATAAGCTTGGCCTCTAGTGCTCAGGAAAGGGCCTGTCAGGTGTGACTTGGGGCATCCAAGGTCTCCCATTGCCTTCATTGACCTAAAACCTCTAAAAGGGAAACAGAATGCTGCTTTTTTGGGCCCTAAATCCAACCCCCACAATTTAAGCAGTTTCTAGACAACCAGAGACACAGGGTGTCTTCCCTGTTGATTTCAAAAGCCTGTAAAACTACGGAAGACATTGCAGATAGGCAGCAACCCATTATGAACTCTCCCACTACCCATTTTCTAGGCTTGTGGCAGAATTTTTCATTGTGTGCCCTTTGCTGGGAGTTTCTGAGAGGTGGTTTCCTTATTGCTAGGGTCTGTAGACCACCCACCTCCTCATGGTTACTAAGGAGTGATTAGGATTGCTAAGGAACTATTCTGTTAAAAGATAATTAAGGATTATTTATGGACTAATTTTTAAGAATTCTGCAGGTTTAAGGCTAAATTCTAAGAATCAGGCAGGCAGATAACTGCACTCTATTTTTAAGCATTAACTGGAAGGGATTAGGTAGGAAACCTGCACTTCATTGTGGGAGTTTTATTGCAACAATTCAAGTATTTGCCTCTTCATTTTTAAGCCCCTCACTCTCACTTCTGTTCTGTCCCCAATCATAAAGACCTCGTTAGTGTGGGGTTTGGGTCGCTCAAAGAACCCTTGACAGAGTTAGGCAAGTGAGCTAGCAGAGATTTAGGGGGTAAAGGAATGTAGCTGACCAAGGGAGGTCCAGATGGGGTCCACCATGCAGGAGGCCTGGGTTTTTAATGAAAAAACCCATATGGTAAGAAAGGAGGATGGAGACTGAAAGGTTTTTTTCTCCAAGCTCTACCAAGGAAAGAATGTCAATCAGACAAAAAGTTGAGTAGCCAGGGCTTTATTGGGGTCTGCGCACCCGGACGAGTTTCTCCGGTCTGCAGAAGAGTCCGGAGAAGTCGCGCCCGAGCGAGGGGAAGCGCTCTCTTTAAGCAAAAATTTTGCGGGGTTTATGCGTGGAGACTGGGGATTGGTCCTGTAACTCCAGGTGTCGGCTTTTCATTGGTGACTGGCTCAGACCCGGGTTGCCATGCGGATGTCCGCCTTGGCCCGGGTCTCTGTTTCGGTTCCTTGGTTTGACGTCAGCCACCTTTTCCTGGGCATGACCGCCATTTTGTCCTTCTGAGCCAGCCTAAGGGAGACAGGGTCACCAGGCCAGGCTTCAGTTTCTGACTGAGCGAGGTGAAACTGTCCTTTGAAGTTGTTGGTGCGCTTCTTCAACCATTGCCGTTCCTTTGTTCCTTTGTGCAGAGGGTCCGTCCTGGTCATGCACTACACGTAGGACACATCCCGCAGACCAGACTCATCCCTGGGTTTTCCTTATTGATTCAGATGATTGCATTCCTTTGTTCGGCCTGGTGGCACCAGGGACAATTTACTGCCCTGATATCTGAGCTTTGATCCCTGGCCTAAGGCTTGCTCTTGTGGGGTCCTGACAGTTTTGGGGGTCTCAAGCAATGGTTGGGAGAACTGGGTGTATAGGAGGAAAATGCCAAGACAGAATTGGATATGCAAGAAACTAAAATCCTGTGAGGAGACAGAATTTCAAGAGGCTGGAACAGCCTTCATCCAACAAGTAGGGACAGGGAGGTTGGAGAGTACACAGCTCAGATTTCAAAGAAGCCATTCTGAGGTCAGGTAGGTCAATAGGGTATATCTTTTACTCAAAATTAGATAAGTGTCCTTGTCTTGTAAAAATCATTTGCTTTAGTATCCCTGCCTTGGGCCATGTGCTGGACCTGTTAGTCAATAATGCAGCTCACCATGGGAGGGGGTGTGTGTGGGGGGTTGTGTGTGGATATGAGATGAGTTCTTTTCTGTGGCCTCTGGATCTCCCTGAATTTTATCGTGTTTGGTTTGGGCATGTTTCTACAGATAATGGAGCAGAGCAAGAAATAAAGCCCAGAGAGGATTGCAAAACTCTGGATCCCCAAAATAGTGTTTAAAACTCACTTAAGAATGAGTCAGGATATGAATCCTCAAGTTATTAGCTTCAGTGCCTAGGGGATGAAGGTAATCAACTGGTTAATTGGTTCTTGATCCCATCTGAACTTGGAAATAAAATTTTCAGTTATGTATATGCCTGAGTTCTTGTAGCTTAGGTTTCAACTCAGTATTTTTTAACCTTTGAAATGGGACTGTATTTACACTTTTTTGTATACTATCATGGGAAATTTGTTTTACAAATTAAACTCATATGCATAGATTTACCGTATGTGCAGTTTCCTCATTCCTCGGCTATGCCAATGCACACTACCCTCCACCAAATCACCAAGCATTCTTTTACCATTGTCTGCCACCACTTGTCCTCCCCTCCCCCATCCCATTACTTATTGGTGACCTCAGTTCTGTTGCTAGTGTCCAAGGGTTGGCTTTGTTTCATCTGTTCCTTCGTCTATTCACATTCCACCTATGAGTGAGATCATCTGATCATCTGGTATCTATGTTCTTTTGACTTATTTCACTTAGCATAATCCCCTCTAGAACCATCCAACCTGTTTTCATCTCTTCTAAGGGCTGTGTAGTATTCAATTGTGTATATGTACCACATCTTTATACATTCATCTGACATTGGGCACTTAGGTAGTTTCCAGTTCTTAGCTATTGTGAGTAGGGCTGCATGAGGGTGCATGAATCTCTATAAATAAGTGTATTTGTATCTTTTGGGTAAATACCTAGGAGTGGGATGGAAGGATCATATGGAATTTACACATTCAATTTTTTGAGGAATCTCCATACTGTTTTCCATAGGGGTTGTACCAATTCGCACTCCCACCAATACTGTGTTCCCATGACAAGATTTGTTTCCAGACTTGGCTAACTGCCAGTCTCTAAGGTGTTATGTGATATCTCATTGTTTTTATTTACACTTCCCCGATAGCCAGAGAATAGGAACATATTTTCACTTGCCTGTTCACCATCCATATATCCTCTTCAGAAAAATGTTTCTCAAATTCCTCTTCCCGTTGTTTGGATTGCCTGTTTCCCAATACTGAGTTCTGATTTCTTTGTATATTTTGGACATTAAGTCCTTGTCAGAAATATTGGACACATATTTCTCCCAGTTCGTAGGTTGTCATTTGGTGATTCCTTTTGCTATGAAGCAAAAGGTGTAGTTCCTTGGTGTAGTCCCAACTGTTTTTGTTTCCCTTGATGGTATAGTCCCCAAAGACCTCTCTAAAACTGACATCATGTAATGACTTTCCTATGTGGTCTTCCAAGAATTTTGTGGTTTCCGGTCTTATGTCCAAGTCTATAGCCCATTTTGAGTTAATTTTTGTAAATGGTGTTAGAGTGGCCTAGCTTTTTTCTGCATGTCGTTGTTCAGTTATATAAATACCATTTTTTGAAGAAGCCATCCTTTCTCCATCATATGCTTTTGGCTCCTTTGTCATAGATTGACTAACCATATGTGAGTCATGTTCTGGTGATTTGGTTCTATTCCACTGAACTGTGCTGCTGTTATTCCAGTACCATATTTTGATGACTATTGCTTTGTAGTATAGCTCAATGTCAGAATATAATCCCTTTGGATTTGTTCTTTTATTTCATAATTTTTAATCTTTCTTTTAGGTCAGATGGTTATTAATGATTCTTCCCAGTCATGAGCAAGTGATCTTTTCATCTTTGTATCCTGTTTTTTAGAAGACTTAGTTTTTATTACACAAGTCTTTCACCTCCTTTGTTAAGTATATTCCAAGGTATTTTATTCTTTTACTACTAGTTTAAAAAGGAGATTTTCTTTATTTTGCTTTCTTCTAGCATATACTTTACATAAAAATGCAATGAATTTTTGTGCATTGATTTTTATAGCTTGCCATTTTACTCTATTTGATTAGTTCCAGTTGTTTGACAGGTTTTTAAGGTTTTCAACATATATAATCAAGTTCTATGCATATAGTGATAGTTTCACTTCCTCCCTTACCATTTGGATTCCTTTTTTCCTTCATGCCTAATTACTCTGGCTAAGACCTCCCATGCAATGTTAAAGAGCAGTGTCAATAGTAGACAGCCTTGCCTTGTTTGTGACTTTAGAGGAAATGCTTTCCATTTTTCATTGCTAAATATGATGTTGGGTGTGGGTTTATTATATGACCTTTATTATGTAGAGGATGTACCTTCTATCTCCATTTTATGCAGTTTTTATCATAAATGGGTGTTGGGTCTTGTCAAAAGCTTTGTGTATTGATATAATCATATGGTTTTTCTCCTTGCTCTTGATATGGTGCATTACATGAATAAATTTAGGTATGTTGAACCAACCTTGCATCCCTGGGATGGGTCACACTTGTTTATGATGGATATTCCTTTTGATGCATTGTTGGATTCAATTTGCTAATATTTTGTGGAATTTTCACATGTATGTTCATTAGATGTTGGTCTATAATTTTCTTTCTTGGTCATGTCTCTCTCAACTTTTGATATCAGTGTGATGTTAGCATCATAGAAAATGTAAATGTTCCCAGTTCTTCAATAGTTTAGAAGAGCTTGTGAAAAATACCTATCAATTCTCTGAAGCTTTGATAAATTTAATTAGTAAAGCCGTCTGGTCCTGGGATTTTATTTTCAGGTAGACTTTTGATTGCCTCTACAATTTCCTTGCTTGTGATTTGTTCAGATTTTCTAATTCTTCCATGTTCTCACTTGATAGACTGTATTTTTCTAAATCTTCATGTCCTTGAGGTTGTCTAGTTTATTAGCATAGAGCTATTTCTAGTAGTATTATGATTTGTGTTACTATGGTATCTATTGTAATTTCTCCCCTTTCATTTCTGATACTAGTTATGAGCTGTCTCTTTGAGTATAACCAATGGTTTGTTAATTTTTATTATTTTGATTTTATTGCTCTTCTGGGTTGTCTGTTTTCTATTCCATTTATTCGTCTGAATTTTTATTTCCTATTGATTTTTTTAATTTAATTTTTCTTTAGTTGCTTTAAATGTAAGGTTAGATTATTTGTGATTTTTGTCTGTAAAGGCCTGGATTACAATGAACTTAACTTTAAGTACTGCTTTTGCTGCATCCTATAGATTCTGGTAGCTCATGTCTTCATTCTTATTGGTCTCTATTTTTTAAGTTCATCTTTGATTTTTTTACTTGAGTCATTTGGAAGCATATTAGTCTCCAATTAGTTTGGGGTCTTTCAGCTTCTTTTTGTGGTTGATTTCTAGTTTTAAGCTATTGTGGTCAGAGAAGATAGTAGGTATGATTTCAATCCTTGTAAATTTGATGGGACACAAAACATGTCTCAACATATGATATATCCTTGAGAATGTTACATGCTTAAGAAGAAAGTTAAATCTGTAATCGTTGAATAAAGCATTCAGTCTGCATCTATTAGACCTATCTGTTCCAAATGGTCATTTAAAGCTGCTATTTCCCTGTTAATTTTCTGCCTGGTTGATCTGTCCATTGTGGCAAGACTGGTGCTTGAATTCTATTAATGTGTTGCTGTCAATGTTGCTCTTCCATTCTAATATATTTTGATGTTCCTTTCTTTGGTGCATATGTTAAGAAGTATTATATCTTCTTGCTGGATTGATCCCTTAATGATTATGTAATGTCCATATGCTTTTTAGTCAGAAGTCTGTTTTATCTAAGTATGGGTATTCCTGCTTTTTAAAAAACGTCGGCTGCCATTTAACCGTAGAATTCTCTTCTAACCATTGACTTTAAGCCTACGTTTATCTTTTGAAAGAAAGTGAGTTTCCTGAATGCAGCAGAATGTTGGGTTATGTTTTTTAATCTATTTGGTGTCTGAGTTCAATACATTAACATTTAGGGTGATTATTGATATGTAACTATTGCAGTTTTGTAAATTCTTTTGGGTTTTATCATAGTGACTTCTCTTCTCAGGTGGGTTGAGTGAAATCATATTTTGATCGTTTTCCTTGATTTTTTTTTTTTCCCCCCCCGGAGATGTTTTGAGCTTACCCTTAGGTTAGCATTAAGAATTCTATATTTCCTATTTTTATTTGAAAGATTATTCTTACTCTCATTCTGATTAACCAAATATTCTCTCCTCTTCCCACTTACTATATTTGCTGTCTTTATATTTTCAGTGGGGTATCTTTACACTTTATAGAGTTTCATTTAGTGATTCTTATAGAGCTGGTTTTGTTGTGAATTCCTTTAGCTCTTGCTTATCTGAAATACTTTTTATTCCTTCAGTTCTAAATGCTAGTCAAGCAGGATATACTATCATAGGTTGAGATCCTTTTCTTTCAACACTGAATATATCATGCCATTTCCCTTTTGGCCTTTAGAATTTCAGCTCAGAATTTTTATGGGGACTCACTTGTATGTGACTTGTTTTTCTGTAGCTTCTTTTAAGATTCTATCTTGTACTTTTGACATTTTGATGACAATGAGTCTTAATGTGGGTATGTTTGGGTTTTTGTTTGAAACTCTGAACTTCCTGGGTCTGGAGTCTTACTGCATTTCTCGGGTTAGGTAAATTATCAGCTATTTCTTCAAATATAATTTTTGCCCTCCTTTCTGGACCCCTATGATATAAGTGTTCTTTTTGGCAGTATCCATAGTTCTCAAATACTGTTTTCTTTTCATTACTTTTTCCCTTTGCTGGTTTGCTTGAGTGCATTTCTCTGGTGTATCTTCTAGCTCACTGATTCTACCTATTGGAGGCTTTGTCCATCCTATTCTAGTCCCTCTATTGAATGCTTTAGTTCAATTATTGTCTTCTTTATCTATCTTGCTTCCTTCTCTTTTGTTGTTTTTCTTCCTCTATTGGTTGCTTGATTTCTATGAGTACATTAATCACTGTTACCCTTAATTCATCCTCAGGTAGTTTGCACCCTTAATTCATCCTCAGGTAGTTTGCATATGTCTGTTGCATTCAGATTTTTCACTGAGGTTGTAATTGGATCCATCATTTCATGTATATTTCTATGTCTTT
The DNA here is from genome assembly GCA_004363575.1 of Solenodon paradoxus. Lineage (NCBI taxonomy): Eukaryota > Metazoa > Chordata > Mammalia > Eulipotyphla > Solenodontidae > Solenodon > Solenodon paradoxus. The sequence goes on from RJWH01000381.1 coordinate 810,377, forward strand.
GCTTTGTTTCACAGAAATAAAAACAATGCTAGTTTCCCTGAAGTGATGGTTTTATGTAGCATATTGGCTTCACTGAGTAAGCTTGGGTGTCGGTTTGAACACTGGGGGTTCTTAAGTTGTGTGGCATTACCACTCGTTGAATTTTTGAAGGTCTTAAGTGGACCCAGCACTGGGGCCATAGAGTTCAGCCCATGGGTTGAGTTTATGTGTGGGATGCAGAGTCTTGTCCTAGTGGCACATATCTGAATGGTAAAGAACTTCATTACTGGCTCACAATCAGCAATCAGGCTGCTGTTCTTCCTCCAGTCACATGGTGATGCTAGTGGGTAGCTATTGATGTTTTCTCCCTTCTGGGAGACACTCTGCATCTTTAAGCTTAGGGGTGGGATTTCTGGTGGGTGGGTCCTGTGACTCTGGCACAATATTGTGGAAGGGGGTAAGGGTGAGTGTAGGGGATTGCTGCCTTCTGGTTATGGCATTATCCTGTGCAGATTTTCATCAGGGGCTCCTTAGTCCACTGGGGTTCTGGTACTCCTGCCCTAGTGCCAAGACCCTCTCCTCAGCTTAAAGTCCCCGGTCCCAATGGATGAGCTCTCTGCTGCTGCTGGAATGACTCCTCTGGGAGGTTTGCTTTTACATGAAGCTCCACTCCCTCTACTGCAGCTCTTTTTCCCCTCACTGAAGCTGGAATCCCAAATCAGCGATCTCACTCTGAACCCTGATGTTTTTACCTACACTTTATGGTGGTAAGTGCTATTGCTGTCTCTGTAGCTTCTGGTCCTGCTTTTCCACAACATGTGTCTGAAAAATAGTTGATCCTAGTTTTTCTGTAGGGAGGTGAGGCTCAGCCTCTACTAGGTCACCACCTTGGACTCTCCACATCACAGGTCTTTGATTCTTACTGATAAAAGTTCCTAGATTCACTCAATTGCAGTGGACACCTGGGTGTGTGCCCTGGAACTGCTATTGAATCATTTCACTATCACAGGTAGGAGTGGCATAAAACTTTTTTATTTAGAAAAGTTGTTCTATTTTTTAACCTATACTTCAAATGGATCAACTTTATATAGTGGTTGCTAAAGATAGCTCTATTTATAAATCCTCGGTAGAGCTACTTTGATCCTCCTGGTTAGAAATATCACCTTTCATTTATCAGCCTGGCTTTGTAAAAGCATGGGGAAGCAGAGTTTCTCTCCAACCAGATCAGTAAAGGATGCTCTGTTTTTACAAGGACTCTTCCATCAGAAGGTCTGCCTTCCATGTGCTGTCACTTGCACTAGTTTCTGTATGGCAAAGAATAAAATTTGCGTTCCACATGAAGGGAAGTCTGTACCTAACAGCTAGACATTACTTCTGTAGACATTTACCACATTCACTTGATTGGAGGATCAGGATTAAAAGACTATGAGTTGATATTTATTTTGTGAGGAGGATGGTTTAGAAAAATAGAAGCAATAAGGTTCTGAGGACACTATTACCTTTAAGACTTCTTTGCCTTATGTATGGGTAGTAGGAGTTATTCCCTTTCCTGGCAGGAACTGCTGGAATAGAAATCAGACAAGACCCAAGGGTAAACTGTGAGGTAGACATACTAGGACTGAGTTCAGTTGTTGGCCAGGAGATGGCAGCACTGGATCACAAAGTGGAATGTGTTTCCTGAGAGTTAGAGCTGGAGGCTTAGTTGGGTGGTGGCTTAGAGGACTCCTGGGGAGAAAGCACCAGTAGTGATTGGTCCAAAAGGCATTTGCTGGGTATACAGTCTGCATAGATAGAGCTTTATGGAAACAAAACAGGTAAGCTAAAAGGAAATAGTGTAAATCTGAAGCTGTTTGGTATAAAGAAGACACTTCAGTGCTATGGAGAAGCAAGAGTTATCGCTTGTATCAACTGGACACATAATAGGTGAGTGGACTGAGTGTCATGATAGTATAGGATATTATGTTTCAAAAGTACCTGGATCTGAGCAGCATGCTTTCTTTCCCAAAGCCAACACTTTATTGTTTTCCTTGCACACAGGAAAAAATGCATCATCAGAAATACCTGTTTTGCTAAGTGCATCATCTATACATTAGCCTCTCTGTATGTTTTATCACATATAACTCTTCCTCTAGCTTTTGTAAGCTTTCAGGAAAAATCTAACTTTTCTTATGGGTTGGGGGAAGATAAAGGTTAAACTACAGCAAATTAAACCCTGTGAATATGGATCTTTGGGAAACAGCAGAACAGAACACAGCTCCTTGTCATCCACCCCTGCACTTAGCTACAGGTGAATTTGCTGGTGTGTATCCACAGGTTTATTTTAGTGTTATCAATTTTCATAGTCATTATTGGATTGGGAAGTTTTTGTTAATTATTAAAACAAATTACAAACGGTGAGTTCAGATTGTAAAGAATATCTGAAAAATATTCTTTGGCTCTTATAGAGAAAAGGTAGAAAATTAAGAACAATAGCTAAAATGCTCTGTATTAAGGCAGTTACTACAACGTTTTATGACTTTTACTAATTTAGTGCGATGGTCTGAATGTAACACATCTGAAAGTTATAGGTAAATATCTGCTCAAATTCAACTTGGCGTTGGACTAGATGTAAACTCAGTTTTCTTGATGTGGCCTTGGTACTTTATAGACACCATTAAATGTGCATAAATAGAGAATGCATCTGCATTTCTTGAGGTTACATGACGATATAGCAGTACAGAGTTTCAGTCTTTCCCTAAATACTTCATGGGTGGGAATATGTTATCTGGAGACTTGACTCCCTGTAGTTGGTGGTTCTGTGTTGGGATTCAGCTTTTGGGAACATTGGTGTGTGTATGGCCTGTCAGAGTTGTTCTGTGGTGGCCTGAAATGGCTAGCCTATGTCTACCAATCAGAAATTGGATGTGGGCTGACAGGGAAGGGCATGCCCTTGGAGCTGAAGTAAACCCTGAAAGAGTTAACTGGAGATTGTTGCTGGTTGCTCCAGTGCTGGAAGTGTTAGCACTTTTTTGGCGTGTGGGATCTGGTAGTACATTTCCAAGTCTTTCATATCTAGTGATATTAGGAACCCGACTCTCCTCCTTGGTCTCCAGCCTGCTCTTCCACAGGCATGTGCTCAGCACAGTTTGCTTTCTTAGGGTGACCACATTTCATTAGAGTCCGTCAGGTGGAATGGGTTTTAGTTACTGAATGTTTGGCAAATAGGACAGAAGTCATGTGGGAGGCTATCATTCTATTCTAAGAACGTGTAAGTGTGCATAGGAGCAGAAACTACCAACGGCATTTTTCCGAACTTCCTAACGTTAAGTAATCAAGCGAATGCAAGCAAATCAAATTTGTAGTCCTGTTTTCAGGACCATTTTAGTTTGTATTCTTAAGTCTTTTCTGTAGCCTGTACCAACTGACCAAAATAGTTACACTTGCTGTTCTTAGAGCCAGGTGGTTTAAATCACATGGACAATGTTTCCCTTTGCCTTTAGTTGAAGGTCTTCTAGAGTCTAGGTCCTTTTGCCTTAAGGCCACTTTTAATTGTTACACTTGTTTGTCACACAAGGAAGAATAACCAATTCAAAATTTTTCCCAGTTCCTGGAGTGGAGCTATTCTAATCCCTTGCCTTTGGTTCTTTAGGTGGTGGGATCTCTAGGGGGAAACATTTCTGTGCCAGTGTTTGCACAGGCTCATGTGGGAGGGAATACCAGTTGGCTCAGGATGGGGACAGGATTTTAATCACTTACTTGCCTTGTGATTGTCCTTCATGTATGAACCTAAGTCTTCAGCAGAAAAATCTTAAGGGTTTCTGCTGTCTAGAATGCAGTACTAGTTGAAACAAGGAGACTGCAAAGGGTGTCGTCTGAACAATCTTTTAGGGAAAGGATCTCTGAAGTCTGATTTTTCAATAGTAGAAGCTTTCCAAACTGAAATCTCCTGAGTTTATCATGGGGCCATGGAGTTCTGGAAAGCTATTGTTGCTTAGTTGTTGATGCTTAGTTGTTGACCAGGAGATGGCAGCATGGGACCAACCTTTGGGACTCTTGTGTTCCTTGAGTTGGAACCTCAACTGACCTTGTGTTATTTTATTTTATTTTTTTTAATGCTCCCAACCTCAGGTCTCTAAAACAGGTCCCTGGGTTTTATAGGGTCTGTACCTTAGCTGCCGCAGCCACCCAAGCCACAAGAGTGTACCAGATATGAGATGGTTTTTCTGGTAGAAGGAATTGGCAGTGAGTGACTAGTTGATACTAAAATGATAGCCCGGTATATATATAGTCCTAGTTGGAGATAGTTTTTGATTGAGGTTCATTTTTCTGTTTTCCTGAACAGTTGATGCAAAATACATTTTTTAATGTAAAGAGGACCTCAGTCGGAGAAAGGAAATCTGACTATTGGACAGCTAGCTGGGTGCCCCAGAGAAGTGAGCTAGTTCTTGTCTCAGATCAAAGACATATATACAGTAGAAGATACCATATTTCAAAAAGCTGGTGCTTGAGGAACACAGTTCCTTTTATACAAATAAGTATTCATACTTCCCACTTATACTAAGGAAAATACATCATACAAAGGAGTAAAAATGGGTTCAATGTGTTTTCTCTGATAGTTATAGCATACAACTCTTCGGACATAGGAGCTTTTCTAGAATATCAGATGTGGACCTTGTGGGAAAGAAGACCTCAGCCCACTGCCATCCAGTCTTGCATGTGTGTGCAGGTAAATTTGTTGGATCCCCCCTCGAGTTCATTTTAGTGCATTTAAAACTTTCATAGTGATTCAGAGGTAGAAAAAAAAATCAAATTAAGTGCAACATTTAAAAATTGCAAGGAATATCTCTGAACTTTGGTTCAAAAATCATTACATTTTTTGTTCATCCGAGTTGCTGGAAGATTATAAGATAGAATACTCAAGTACTCTGTATTAATCAAGGCAGTTCTTTCAATTCCATATAGATATTTACTGCTTTGGGGCCATGATCTGAATGTTATCACAGCTAGACGTAAACATTTTCAGGTTATTCAGCTCAGATGTTAGAACAGATATAAAACCCAGTTCTCTGAACAGTTCTAGTGTATTTTATAGATACTGCTAAATTCACGAGAGTAGATATACCTCCACATTTTTCAGGTCTCATGGAATTGGGAACAGTCCAGATTTTCAATTTCTGAGCTCCAGTGGTGGGAACAAGCATATATTGTAACCCACTTCCCTCTACTAGTGGTAGCTCTGTCTACAGAATCCAAAACCAGTTCTTGAACCAGACCACTGATGACTCTCAGTGAAGAGAACTCTCTTCAAATTGAGGGGAAAGAATCAATTTGCTTTTTATATACTTGTTGTATGACTGAATAGATTAAAAACTGGATCTGTAGGTGAGCTTACCAGAAAGCTACTGAGGATAAAAATAGTGGAATCTAGGGTCATAAAATGTGGTAAATGTTGGTATATCACCAGAAACCGAAGGAGTCCGGAAACCATGGCATATCCTAGGGGTGCCAGAAGCAAACAAATCTCTTCATTTCAGACATTTAGAATTGAAGGACTTTATCATGGTGACAGGCAGATACCCCAGGTAAGGAAGCATGAAACTGTTCAAGTATTACCTAGTGTTACAGGTTGGTTTTTGTTGGGAATTAGGTTTCAAGTTGGAGTCGGGCACAAAGAGTCCTTATCAGAGATGAAATCCTGTAAGAGAACGGGAAAGGAACCAGTGGGAAACAGTTGCAGTTCGTTAGTGTTGGCGTAACAGTTCAGCCAGGGTGACGGGAGCATCTGCATGTGTGTGGTCCAGCAGAGTTGTTCCAGAGTGGTCTGAAATGACTTGTATGCCTTCTGTTGTACATAATTACAGAGGCCAGGAGAAGGTCATGTCTTTGTAGCAGAGGCAAACCTGACAGAAAGGGTCAGTGGAGGCTGACAATACTTGTAGTATCTGGAACAGAAAAGTCCTTCTTTGAAGTGGATCTGATGTTGTCTTTAGAAGTCCTCCGTCGCTAGTATTTGGTACAATTAATTGATTGCTATTTGTGTGTCTTGCCTGATGTTATACATAAATATGACACATGAATATAACTTTCTTCCTGAGGGTCACTGTTTTTCCTACATAGATCCCTGACTAGAATAGACCAAACTTTAGTTCCCTATGGCTTCTCATTTGATACGTACCCAGTCACAGGAGTCCAAATTCAAAGTAGGGGACGCAAGTGTGCAGAAGGACAATATTTTTTCAACTTTCATTCTTCGATCCTACCTAGAAACAAAGAATATGATAAACGGGAATCTAACTCTTAGGACCATTTTAGAGCACTTAAATGAAGAATGCATTTTATGCCTCTAAGGTGTGACCTCCATAACTTTTCCAAATTCATTAAATACTTTGACACGCTATTTTCTGTATCTCAAATGGTTTGTACCATCTGAAAATTTGCTTTCTCTGTGCTGATTAACTTTGTCCTAGGACCGTATGCAAAAGGGAATATGCAATGGTAAACCTCTGTATTTACCACTTTGAAAATCCTCTCCAATGTAGAAAAGCCAGTCAGAATTTGTCCCAGTGCCTGGAGAGGTGATTTTTAAGACACTTAACCTAATTTGAGGAGCAAGACATCTTCGAGCAGTAGGAATTTTGGTCTTCTTAAAGATACAAGTGAAAGGGAATCCAAAGACCCTTTACCTATAAGGGGCCGCAACATTAACCCTTTGCTCCCATAATAACAGCTTTTCAACCTTGAGTGTAAGTTTTCAGCAGAATTAAAAGGAAAACCACCTACCAGGCTATTTCTGCACCAGTCCTAGTATGAGAATGAGGCCGTGATCTGAGGGGCCACGTGGGCTGTGCCAGTACCAGTGATCTCATAAGGGGGAATTTTGATTCTCTTTAGCAGTGGCCTCATGGACAAAGACATCTGCTTAGTTTATAATGACATGTAAAGAAGGTGATGATTTTGATAAATAGTGTTAACAGGATATGGAAAAAACACTTAGTTTGTATTCGAACTGGCACCAATCCATGTATCTTTCTACTACTTTTCTTGATTCTCAACTTCTTAACTTTCCATGTAGTCCACGTAGGGAAGTGTGAGAATATGATTCATGTCCAACCTTGAAAAGCAGACTGGCATCTGCCCAGCACTGGTCATGGACCCACATGTGACAGATGGACTTTCTGGGGTCATAACTGCCTTTCCTGCACTGATTATACCCGAGAGGTCCTGCACGGGAACTTGGTGGTTCTTGCCCACTCACCCCCTCCCTCTGCTGACATCCCCTTTAAAAGAGTTCCCCTTCTTGCTGATTGGGTGTGGTAACTTTCCAGAAACATGCCTGGCCAGCTGCCATTAGCAGGTGGATTCCTTTGTGACACCCCCACCCCCTCTCCTGAACCCTCTGCTGTGGGTATAATAAAGGCTCTGTCCTTGCTGTCTTTGTCTGAGGAACTCATGGGGCAGCGATCACTTATGTGGGGCATTGCTTTGCTTGGGCTTGAGCACCTGTGATAGATACAATTGGCATAGTTGACAGGGACTTCCAGGGACTTCCTACGAGCAAGGTAAAGTAGATTTGCCTTTGAGGAGAATGCTGGGAGGAATCCCAGGTTGGACCACTTGTGGGTATGACTTGTGGTTCCATATGTCCATACTAGTGGATAATTGGGGCTAACCTGTGATTGGGGGGGTGCTCCTAACATGCCACAGGGTCTGCTTACAAATTTGCACAACATAGGAAAAGGATGTCCAGAAAAAGACACCGGGGCAGCCACTGCCACTGTGGCTTGGCCCCTGCTGCGGGCAGTCAGGGAGGCCACTAGGATGCAGCTGGCAACAGGGGCTTAGGTCTACAAACTGGCCTGGAATGAGACATGTGTCTTACCCAGGTTGACCACAGGGAAAGCCTGGGGAAGCACTTAGAGCATGCAGGACAACATTAAAATGGATAGGCAAGTAATGGCTTCAGCGGACTAGTCCTTGCTGTGTGTCCTCTGGCTAGCCACAGACAGACAGAATTGCGGGTGCTGGGACACCAGTTGAAACAGACCTAAATCACCTGGTAACCTGGTCCCTGCTAAGAAAGAGGGACAACATTTGGTACAATTCTTCATTTTCTGACTTAAAGGGCTATAAGATTTCCAAGGGGAAGGTTCAAGAACTTAAACAGGTAGAATAGCTGGGTGTCATCTTAATTCCAGGGTACAGGGTAATCTCACTAGCAGAGAATCCCTTTAGGGTCATCCCTACATCCCTACGTGTCAGTCTTGCATTTGGGGAATTCCTGCTTGGGTGAGCGTTGTCTGTTGCACTGGGAACAGTTGGCACAGCATGAAGTCAATGGGTTAAAGTCAAAGCTCGCTGACTCTGGTATTCTTTGAAGCTTGGCCTCCAGTTCTTGGCACTGATAGTGTTCCTAAAAATATTATTAACCCTATAGTCTGGACAAAAAGAATTGAGACAAGACTTAGTTAAAAAGGAGAGGGAAAATAGCCTTAATGTGTTTTTCACCAAGTTATCAGTGGCACAACCGGCTTAAGTATAAATAGTGCACCTAGAAAGAAACTTGCAACTTTTTTTTGGCAACTGAAACTAATCAGTTTTTGAAATGTAACCAAGTTTAGAGGCGTTGGGGGGAGAATAAATGGACACTTTTCAATTGCAAACTGTTACTGCAACTCTTGGTTTTCTTTTAAGCAGGATGACAGAAAATAAAAATCAGACTCCAAGGCTCCTACTTCAATTTCAGGAGTAAAACTAAGATCTCTGTCCATGGCTCTGTGTATATGTCATAAATTATAAATGGCATTGCCAAATTTAATATTTAATTGGCTCATGGATGATACCTTCATAAATTATTGCCAAAATCATAATATAGTAATTATTTAAGAAGTAGGTTAAATTCACTGGTCTGCCTACATAGACATGTCTTATGCCATCTAAGGAAATTATACTATGAAAAAGCATATACTGTTTGAGTACTCTGAGCTGTAAAATACTAATTGAATAAATACTTTGTTTTGCTTTGTTTTACAATTGTTTAACATGTGGTAAATTGTTCAAATATCATTCTGTGTACATGAAATTAAAACCCTTTCTAATGTGTTAACAAGGCTTCCCAAACCTTCCTAAAATCAAATTCTAAATAATAGCTTTTATTTTAAAGGAAAATATGGGAAATCTTGGAGAACTCCTGGGATATTCCATATGAAAAAAAATTCTCCCTCTTTGATAGAATTAGGAAATAAATTGGACTTGTTTATGTAATAAACTCATGAGAAGCATTGTCCGGCTATAGATTAATACTTAGCCTTCTCAGTAGATGTTTATATGAAAATGTAGTAATTCATGTGTATGTTCTAAAGTTATATGGCTTTCTAGAAGTCTAATATGCTCTGATATACTTGTTGTTCTGGTTAATATTCTAAAGTGTCACATATTGCAAAATTAAGCAAGGTTCCATGTTAATTAGGTTATTAATACATCTTTGACCAAGGTCATTTTAAAGATCTTTGCCAACTGCAGGTGACAAAATCAGAAGAGATGTTTCTAATCTCTGATTCAATTACAGATTTGGAAACTTGTTCTGATCTATTGCTCCCACACATTTGCAGAAACTTGGGGGGGTCTACTGAGATATTGGAGAGCATTCATTCCACTCTTGGTTCAGATCATCCAACCACATCTAAGTCTGAGAAAGGGGCCACCTGGAATTGAGGGGAAAAACAGGACCCAGCTTTCAAGGCCATCAAACAGGCTGTACAAGTCATACAAGCACTGGAGATTAATACATCAGATACAACTGTAAACAAATGTTCATATGACCCAGGATGGGTGTGTCTGGGAGCTCTGGAAATGGCAAGAATGTACAAGGGTACTCATCAGGTTTTGGTCTCAAGTGTAGAAGAGAAAGAAGGCCTGTTAGTCTCACTGGACAAGTTAATGTAGCATACCAAGTCCTGTGGGCCACTGAGGCCTTAACAGGTTCAGTAGCTGTGACATCAAGTAAAACATCCCCTGTTGGAGGGTAGATTTAAGACTTGACTGTAGAACCCAGGAGCTTGATGACACAACACCAGCAGTGACCAAGTGGAGCCCTTACACTCTGCAGTGCCATAATGAAGAAGCCAAGGCCTTGACCTGAATCTGATGATCGGAAGAGTAACCCACAGAGGACACAGCCCTGTGGCTTCACTGAAAAATGAGACAGGCCAGACAAGTAGAATAATAGATTGACAATCATCACACCAGTTGACAGTTCCACCTGCCTTACAACCCAACTGGGGTGGCCTCGCTGAGAGATGCAGTGACCTGCAGGAAGACGCCCTGCAGACTGTAACCCACTCATATATGGAGTGGACTGCCTAGTCAGAGACTTTGAGATGCTTTTAAATAAGCTCCCATGTCCTGGGGCCGCTCTACCAATGAACCTCTGGACATAACCCTGGGAAGCCCTCATGTGACTGCAGATGCACAGGAATGACTAAACCTTGCAACCGGGCATCAGGTCCAAAATAACATACTTGCCAACCACTGCTGATACACCCTCTGGGAAAATTACCCTCACCTGATCTTAGCTCAGGTTGGATCTCAATATTGTTTCCTGGTGGCCTCTTGGGTGAACTACTGTGTGGAACGGTCTAGGGTGGCTCACTGTCGCTCAGGTAGAGCTGTAGGAGTCTGCCACCCTTTGCACTCAGCAGGAGATCGACAAGGGTGGCCATATATCCCCAAGCAGATGCTGACTACCCTGTAACAAGCCCCAGAACTAGGAAGCAGTTGAAGGGTGTCATGTGCCTGGTACTCACTGGAAGCACACCCTGGTGGTATTAACCAGACAATCTTATTCCCTCAAATGGGCAGAATATACGATCAACTTGCAATAACCTCACTGTGCCTAAAACCAGATGACGCATGCAGTGAACTAGAGCTGAAATTTGTTTTGCAGAATAGAAATAGACTAACTGGTCCAGAATGCTGTACCAATATTTCTACTGTCTTACAACATCTTACCCTACAGGCCTTTAGTAAGGAGAATCATGATTTCTGTCTTGGAGGATGACTCCTTCTCTACTTGGTGGTCCTCCCCCTTGTCCTGGTGGAGGCATGTGTTCCTGGGCATCGGTAACTGTCGGATTTTGATCACCCTTTAATCACCTTGATCTGCAGACTGTACCGGTACTGCAGCATATAGATGCAATACGCAAATGCCTTAGCCACACAGGTCCTCTACTAGAAGAGTGGCACAGATTGTGAGTTGGCATGGGAAATGTTGGGGAGGACTGTAGGATAGCATGAGAACATGACCCATGTCTAACCTTGAAAAGTGCGCTTGACACCTGATCAGCACTGGGCATGGACCCAAATATAGCAGATGGAGTTTCTCAGATAACTGCCTTCACCCACACAGATTGTACCCGAGATGTCCTGCCTTGGAAATGGGCTGTTCTCTCCTACTCACTCCCCTCTTCTGCTGACACCCCTTTTATAGAGTTTCCCTCCTTGCTGATGGTGTGGTAACTTTCTGGAAATACACTTGATTGGTTGCCATCCAGAGGCAGTAACTAGCATGACTGGCCACCAAAGGGAGGCTGATTCCTTCTCAGCCCAACATCATCAGGATCCCGGGTTGTGAGTATAATAAAATAAACTATCTTTCCTGTCTGTTTTATGATTTCCTCAGATTATTCCTCAGGCAGGCTGAGCTTGAACCCCTCAAAACAGTTCGTCAATAGGATAAAACCTATTTAGTTGCAGCTGGAATGGAATGGTCATCTTAATCAACTAGAATGGATACCTTAATCAGTTAAGAAATATCGGCATTGTTTTTTTGTTTGTTTAAGGAAAGGTGCAGGCAGGAAGAGAGGAAGAAGCAGCATTTTATTTTAGTTTGTCTTGATTGTTTCCACCAGCCCCAAACCTGGGTCCTTGGTATATATGGATGGTGTCATTAAAAGGGGCTGATTTATCCAGTAGGCCACCAGGATATACCAGCAATGTCTTTGAATGTGGAATGAAAGTGTGGAAAATACTTGTAATGCACAGGGCTTCCCAGGAGCAGACTGGCATGACAAAGTAGCAGACATATGCCATGCCTCATTAGAACTTCCATAGTCCACATTGACCATCCATTGTGCCAACACAATGATTGTCCTCTTGCTATTTGAGATTTTTAGCAGCAAAAATAGTTACTTCTATTATCCTTGAGGGCAATGCTGTCAAACAGAGAAACTGAACCAAAGATGCTATTTAAAATTATTTAGTAGTTACAATAAAAACAAAGAACTACTTGAGATTTAAAAATTCTTTTATTAAAATTGCATTCAAATCCCAGTTATTCCCAATTGATTGTTTTAATTTTGTGATATTCATTTAGAATCTTGAAGCCCTTTCAGTCCCCTGCTCTGTAAGGTTGTTGAGGATTAGCTGATGAATCTACACATGGCTTCCTAAAATTTTCCAGCTCTTGGAAACATGGTAATATTCTAATGGCATAGTGAATGTTAAATGCATTTATTGATGTGATTTAGATTTTATTTCTACTCTGAATAGGTAGCATTCATTTTGGATCAGCTGAGAGTTGATAACTGTCAATGATTTTGCACTTGAAAAAATATTTACTCTTCAGAGAATGTTTTCAGACTTCAGATAGCATTAGTGTCCAAATAGGGATGAATATCATAAGGAGAATTCACAGATGTGAGCCCATTAGTTCCAAATAAGTAGGAGGCATGATCAACAAAATTGAGTGTGGGAGGTGTGAAAGAAAGTCATTGACAGGACTCAGGGTTTCTGAGCAGGAATCTTGGTGAATGGTGTCATTTATTAGAAAAGAACACAATGGAAGGATCAGATCTTCTGTCTCAAGATAGTTAATTTTCAAAGGTAAAACTACATGAGAATGGAGACTGGGTGAGAATTAACTTGGTCCTCCTATATTGAATAAGTAATATACTTAATTACTACTGGTCAAATAACTAGTATTTCACTCATTTCCTGAGGAAAGTCTCCCGCAACTCTTGAATGAAGTTGCCTTCTCATTTTTCTGGAAGTGGTCTCTGGTGTGAGGATCCTTATTTCATCACCCTAATAGGGTAGTAACTGGGATAACGTGCAAACTTTGAATGCCATATTTGTCTAATTCTCGGAGATTATTCAAAAGAATTTGAGAAACAGGGTCAAAATACAGGTACACTTTCCAACAATTTTATGTGTTAACTGCCCTTAAATTTGCATTAACTCAGGATTTTTATATTTCTGCATGCTAGCTAATTCTAGGTGGCATTTCCTAATCCTTGCTATACCTTAAAAGTTAAGAGCATTTCTTGGATTAAATTATAATTCACATACTCAGTTATTCTAATTCCTTCATAAATTATCAATACCTATATGGTAGCCTTACTACTTGTAAGATTCTTGAATTTTGGGGATATTAGACCAAACTGTTAATGAATTTTTTTTTGCTAGCTTGCCTTAAACTCCTAGTTTTCACTATTTCCTTTTTTGGTATTTTGAATTGTGTATTTATATGTGCATGAATTATTCATTGAAAAAACTATCTCCTCCCTGTTTTTGCCTGAGGAATTTACTATTTTTAAATTAGTTTTGTTACTTTCCAGAGGTTCTATGCACATGCTTATGTTTTCTACAAAGTAGAAATATAGTACAAATGCTAGTGTATATCTTAGTGCTTGAACTAGTTAAAATTATTTCCACCATATCTTACAAATATTTCTTACCAGAAAAACAGGGCTACCTGCCCTAAGGAGGTTCTGGTTTTGGATAATTCAATCAGGGTTTAGTGCCTTTACCCTGTGAATTCTTTATGGCTGATGACAATGTGTGATACAAAATAGTATGGTTCATCATGCCATTTGTCTTTGGCCTTTGAAGATTTTGCTGAGAAATGTGCAGATAGTCTTACGAGGGTTCCCTTGTATATGATTCATTTTTCTCTAGGTACTATTAATATTCTCTCATCTGTGATTTTTGTCATTTTAATAAAATATGTTTAGGTGTATGTCTGGGTTTTATTTGAAATCATTTTGGCTTCCTGGATTTGGATGTCTGTTTCCCTCCCCAAGAAATTCTTTGTTATTTCTTCAAATAATACTTTGGCCCCTTTATCTGGAGCTCCTATGATGCACATGTTGTTCTCTTGATGTTATGAGTCTCTTTTGTTATCTTTTTTTCTCTTTGCTGCTCTGTTTGTGTGCATTCCATTGCCTTTTCTTCTAACTCATTGATTTGATCAGATGCTACTTCAAGTCTCCTCTTGAGCACCATTTATTGTCTTTTTAGTTCAACTATTTTCTTAGTCTGATTTGTTTTGGGACTTTCTCACATTTTCTGTCTTTGTTGTAATTCTCATTTTGTTTATTCATTCTACTTATTTCAGTGAGCATGTTTAATACTATTACTTTAAAATATTAGTCAGGTAGTTTACTTAATTCTCTTGCATTAACATTCTTCCTGGGCTATATTTTGGTTCGTAATATTTTGGGATTTATTTCTCTGCATTTTATTTTGTTTGATAGTCTATATTTCTATGGGTTAGGCTAAATGGTTTTTCATCGTCTTTATGTAATAGCCTTGTGATAGGATTTAAGGCTACTAAGTATAGGCATAGGATTCTTCTAGGCTTTCTATTGTGAAGGCTGAAGCCTCTGCATCAGTCAGAATGCTCAAGGTTCCAGAATCAGCACTGGGTATAGTCTGAGAATGCAGTCTTCAGAGTAAGAGTCAAGAGAGATGAAAGAAGTTGCTGCTGGAGAGTGCATAGAGTTCAAGCCTCATTCTTGAGGCTGATTAGGATGATTTGAAATATGCAATTACCTTTTCCTCAAGGCTTATCCTATTATTAGAGCCTTCCCAGTAGGTGTGGGCTGAAGCTGTTGTTCTCAGCAGGTACCTGTGATAGGTTCCATGACATTTTTCCCACCAGCACAGGCATTAGTGGAGTCATTGTAGTTTCTAGTACCTGTTAGACAAGTCACAGTCCCAATAAGTAACCACAGGTGGGGAAGGGTTGAGTGTTTCTGGGGCTGTAGTTTATATTAGTAAAGTGCCTCTCCACTGAGTATCGCCTAGTCCTCTTGTTGTGTTTTAATACTGGGGGAAGTTGTGCACTTTCCCATAATGCAGGAGGGTGTAGGGTCCTGTTCTTTAGACTTAGTTGCAATCATGTGGGTTGCAAAGCAGTGGCCCAGGTGGGATATGGCAGCTGTCTCCTGGAACCAAAGGAGGCTTTTTGTGGTCCTTCCTAGAGGGAGTTACAACTGTGTTCTCCCCGTAACTCCACAAACATATTTTCTTGACAAGCTTAGCTGTCTGTGCCAAAGGTTGCAGGCACAGGGTGTCTGCTGCTACCCTAGGTGAGTTCTGTCCTGGTAGCTGGGGAAACTGTAAACCTAAAATCTGTATTTGTGTAGTCATGGCCACAAACATGACTGATTTGTGGGGGATATGGTGTTTTGTACTCTGAACCTAGCTCCTTAATTGTTTTCAACCAATTTTATATCTTTTAGTGCTGGTGCAACACGGAAAAGTCAGAAGAGGATGCTCAGCAGCATCTTTGTTCACTGAAAGACAAGCCTATCCCTCTTTTTCTTATTCCTCCTGCTGAAATTTTTGGTTCAACAAAGGAGCTTTTTAAGTTAGGTCTGTACACACTTCATCTATCAGCTTCCCCTGCACTCTGTCCTGATATTTGTTCTGGAGTCCTAATATTTGCCAAAAATACCCCAAAGCCCCACTGCTTTTTCCCACCAGGATGAGTGTGTACTCCTGTTTAGTGCAGTTGCTAGGTGCTGGGGTAACTGATATTGCAGTGAGTCCGTTAGTCCCTGAGTAAAAGCTCCATATACCTGCATTCCTCATGACCTTGGGACATAGTGACTGGGTAACACAATTGTTTTTGCCATTTTGTAACTTGTCTTTTGTGTGTTGCTCCAGACAGTCATTTTGTTCTTTTCTCTTTTTAGGTGGGTTGGGTGTACTTTTTTGATTACTTTCCCTTTTTTTTTCTTCTTTGCTTTTTCTCTGGAGATGTATTTTGAGGCTGCCCTAAGGTTACTATTAAGAATTTTGTTTATTTCCTATTTTTATTTGAAAGCAGATTAATCTTTCATCTAACCATCCACATTTGTATTCTTTTCTCCTCTTCCCCTCTTCTTATATTTGCTGTCTTACTGGTGTTTAATTGGAATTTCTTCACATTTTAGATTATACTTCAGTATTTTTTGTAGAACTGGTTTTGTAGTGATGATTCCTTTAACTTTTGCTTCTCTGAAATGCTTTTTATCATTGTTTAAGTTCTAAATGATAATCTTGCAGGGCACACCATTCTAAGTTAAATTCTTCTCTTTCAGCACTTTGAGTATATCATGCCAGTCCCTCTGACCTGTTGAGTTTCAACTGAGAAATTCACTGACACACATATGAGGTGTCCTTTGTTTGTAACTCATTTTTCTCTAGCTGCTTTTAAGAGTCTTCCTTTATCTTGTATTTTTAACAATTTGATCACAATATTTCTAGGTGTAGATCTGTTTGTTTCTTTTCTTTGGAACTCTTTGAAACTTTGAGTCTCCAGGGTTGCTTCCTTCCTCAGGTTAGGGAAATTCTCGGCTATTTATTCAAATACAGTTTCTGGCCCCCTTTCTCTCTTTTCTTTCTGGTACCCCTATGAGGCACATGCTATTGCTTTTGATGTTGTAGGTCTTGAATGCTGTCTTTGTTTCTTTGCATTCTTTTATCTCTTGCTGGTTTGCTTGAGTACTACCTTCTGCCCTATTTTCTAGCTCACTTATTCTTTGAGACTTTATCCATCCTACTCTTGAGTGCCTGTATGGAGTTCTTTATTTTAGCTATTGTATTCTTGATTTCTTTGATACTTTGCTTCATTTTATTTTTTATTCTTTTACTTCCGCTATTTTCTTGATTCCCATGACTACGTTTATCTCTGTTTCCCTACATTCATCTTCAGGTAGTTTGTATGTCTATTGCATTTAGATTTTCCTGAGTTTTTAATTGGATCCATCATTTTGCATGTATTTTGGTGACTTCACTCTATTTGTCATTCTTTTTGTTTTTGTGGGATAGGTTTTTCCCTGCAGTGATGGCCTTATGCAGGGCATTGCCTTGCACTGAATAAGCCTGAATTTTGGATCGAACTCTAGGAATTCTTGAGTTTTGTGGAATCACCACTGGTTGGATTTGTCGAACTTAGGTGAACCCTACATTGGGGCCTGATAGTTCAATCTATGAACCTGGAGTTTGTAGGGGGATGCACAGCCCTTCCCCAGCATCCCCTCTCTGAATCATGAGGACCACCTTCTCGTTGGCCCACCATTGGTAATCATGCTGCTTTCCAGCGCCACCTACAGCGAAGTGCTGTTGGAGTGTTGCAGGTCCCTCCCTTCTGGTAGACTCTCTTCTTCCTTTAAGCCTGTGCAAGTTCTATGGCTCCAGCACATTATGGTGCTGGGAGGGGGTGTGGGTGGGTGTGGGGGATTCTCCTAGCTGTCTTCTGGTTATGGTGGTGTCCAGTATAATTCCCACAGAGGCTCCAACTCTGACCACCAGGGTGCTGATCTTTCTTCCACCCTACATCAAGGCCCTCTTCCCTCTGGCTCCATGTCCCAGTTCTAGCTGGCAGGCTCTGCTGCTTTTGGAGCAACTCATGGGAGGCCTGCTTATTCCCATGGCTCCACCTCCTCTGCCATGGCCCAGACTCTGAATATGCAGTCTCTTGCTTTTGCCTTGCTTTTCCGGTTGTTTTTGCTGTTGTGCTGTCTGTAGCCTCTGGGCCTACTTTTCCTGCATCTGGAAAATAGATCAATTCTTAATTGCTTTGTGGGGAGGTGACATTTGCTCCTACCAGTTTGCTGCCTTGATCTCAACTCTCTTTTCCCTGGGATTTTGATGGGAATTGCTTTGAGCCTATGTATTGCCTTGGGTAGAGGGGCTATTTTTGCCATGTTGATTCTTCTAATCCATGGACATGGGATGATTTTCCTTTTTGTGTCTATTTCTTTTGTTAATGTCCTGTAGTTTTCATTGTAGAGGGCTTTCACCTCGTCTATTAATTCCCAGGTATTTGATTTTCTTTGTTGCTATTATGAATGGAATTTCTGAATTTCCTTATCCTTTACTTCACTATTTGCATATAAGAATGCTACCAATTTTTGTGTTAACTTTATATCCCGACACTTTGTTGTATTCATGTATTGTTTCTAGCAGTTTTTTCATGGAGTCTTTAGAGTTTTCTAGATATAAGATCATGTAATCTGTAAATAATGACAGTTTTATTTTTTTTCCAATTTGGATTCCTTTAATGTCCTTTTTTGCCTTACTGCTCTGGTCAAGACTTCCAGATCTGTGTTGAATGGTAGTGGTAATAGTGAGCATCATTGTCTGTCAGATCTTATGGGAGAAGTTCTCAGTTTTTCACCATTGATTATGATTATTGATTATGATGTTGGTTATAGGTTTGTCATACATTGCTTTTATTATATTGAAGTTTGTGCCTTCTATTCCTATTCTGGTGAGGGTTTTTTTTTTTTTTTAAATGAATGGATGTTGAATGTTGCTAAATGCTTTTTCTTCATTTATTGAGATGATCATGTGATTTTTTTATTTCTTGTAAGATTGGTTTAGTGATGAACTCCTTTAATTCTTGTCTCGAAAGCTATCTCCTTCAAAACTGAATGACAATTTTCCTGGGTAGAATATTCTTGGTTGAAAGCTTTATATCGTTTAATATTCTGTACATTATTATGCACTTCCTTGAAGACTGCAATGCTCCTGCTTAAAAATCTGCAGATTCTAATGGGAATCCTTGTATGTAGAAAGTTCGTTCTTTTGCTGATTTATACTTCTTGGCATTGGTTATTTTTGGGTCATCTAATTTGCAACTTTATGTGCTTCCTGGATCTGGATGTCTGTCAATTTTTTTTGGTAACTGCATAGAATTACATGGAGCATATATATCACAGCTTCTTTATCCAGTTATCTGTTTATGGACATTTAGGTTGTTTCCATGTCTTGGCTATTTTGCATTGTGTTGCTATGAACAGACAAGTGCATATATATATTTTTCTAATTAGTTTTTGTTTTCCTTGGTATATCCCTAGAAGTGGGATTACTGGATTGAATAGTATATCCACTTTTTTTTTGAGGAATCTCCATATTTTTCCCTATAGTTTGCGCTAATTTTACATTTTCACCAACAGTTTAGGAGGGTTTCTTTTTCTCCATACCTGCTTCAACAATTGTTTCTAATTTTTCTGTTAAGTGATAGAACATTGTGGTTTTTATTTGCCTTTGATTGTGATAACATTAGAATATTTTTCATGGCTATAGGCCATTTGTGTGTCTTTTCAATAAAGGCGACTTCAACTCATCTGCTCATTTTTTTGAGTGGGTTATTTGTTAAGGTATATTAGCTCTATAGTTTGGAGATTAAGTTCTTGTCTGATGTATGTTGTATGAATATCTTCTATTTAGTGTGTTGCCTTTTTGTTTTAGTGATTACTTTTGCTGTATAGAAACTTTTTAGTTTGATACAGTCCAAAATTTTTGCTGTGTCACTTTCCTAAGGACATTTCTGAAGTTGATTTCATAGAATGTTTTCCCCACATTTTCCTCTATGTATATTATGGTTTGGTATGTTATGTCCAGTCCTTTGATCCATTTTGAATTAATTGTTCCATATGATACTAATGAGTAATTTCATTTTTTCGAGGTGGCTAATTTTTCCCAGCACCATTTGTTGAATAGATTTTCCTTCTTCCACTATATGCTCTTTGTTTCTTGATCATAAACTAACTGCCCATTTAAGTATGATTTTATTTCTGTGTTCTCAATTTTATTCCACCAGTTGGTGTGTTTTTGTTCTAATACTCTTTCAATGACAACTGACAATGGCTCTATATTATGGCTTGAAGTCAGGGATTGAGATTCCTCTGCTTTTCTTTTTTCTGAGGATAGTTTGGGCTATTTGAGCTATTTGTGGTTTCATACCAGTTCAGAATTTATTCAATTAATTTGAAAATTATCCCTGGAATTTTTATGAAACTTGCATTATATCCATATTTTGCATTGGGTAGGATGACCATTTTAAATATCATAATTATTCTAATTCATGACCATGGAATATTCCACACCTTTGTATCTTCCGTTTTTGTTAAGGTCTTGTCATTTTTAACGTAGAGGTCTTTCACCTCCTTTTTAAAGTTTATTCCCGGGTATTTTATATTTTTTGTACTGTGTGAATAAATTTTTCTCCTCTTGTTCATTGTTTACATATAAGAATACTACTGATTATTGTGTGTTGATTTTATATCCTATTATGTGCTCTATTCACTTATTTCTAAGTTTTTTTTTTAATGAAGTCGTTAGAATTTTCTATATATAATTATCATCTGTAAATGATGAAAGTTTATTTCTTGTTTTCCAATTTGGATACATTGCTATTATTGCTTTGGGCAGGATTACCAGAAATGTGTTGAATAGTAGTAGAGTGAGTGGGCATCCTTGTCTTGTTCCAATCTTAGGGAAAAGGCTTTAAAGTTTTTACCATTGAGTGAGATGTTAGCTGTGGGTATGTCATGGATTGCTTTTATTATGCTCAGGTATGTTCCTTTTGTTCCCATTTTGACAAGGTTTTTATGATGAATGTGTGTTGAATCTTATCAAATGCCTTTTCTGCATCTATTGATAAGATCATATAATTTTTAATTTTTTCTTATGTGTATTACATTAATTTGTGTATGTTGAATGATCCTTACATTCCATTAATCTCACTTGGTCATGAGGTTTTGTTAACATACTGTTGATTTTATCAAGTTTTTTTGAGAATTTTCACATTTATATTCATGAGTGATATTGATTTGTAAAATTCTTTTTTGGTGCTGCCTTTGTCAAATTTTGAAATCAGGGTAATGTTAGTCTAATAGAATGTTTTGGGGAGTTTTCTCTTAGATTTTGTAGAAAAGTTTAAGGAGCATGAGGATTATATCTTTGAATGTTTTGTGGACTCTAACGGAGAAACCATCTAGTCATTGGCTCTTGTTTTGGGGACACTTTCGATTACTGCTTTAATTACTACTTCAACCTCTGTACTGGTCTGTTTATGTCTTCCAGGTTTAGCTTTGGGATTTTGCAGGGTTTTAGAAATCTGTCTATTTCTTCAAGATTAATTTGTTGGCATATAGTGCTCATCATTGTCTTTTATGATTCTTTGTATTTCTATAATATCCATTCAAATTTCACTGTTTCATTTCTGATTGTTTTATATTTTATTTTAAAGTATTTCTTGATTTAAGATTTTTTTGCTCATTAGTTATTGAGTAGCACTTATTTAATGTTTTTTCAAATTTCCTCCTGTTCTAGTTTTATACCATTGTCAAATAGATACTTGATATGATCAATTTTCTTAAATTTGATAACTTATTTTATAGCTATATGTGTACATTTGATTTAATATGAAGAAAATTTATCTGCTGTTGAACAATACATCATCTGTTTTATTTCTCCCTTCAGACCTGTAGTATTTGTTTAGTGTGTTTGTGTTCCAAAGTTGATTGCATATATAAATTATGATATATTCCAAATGACCTCCTGATGATTATTATCTTAATGACCATCTTTCTCCCTGGTTAAATCTTTTGGTTTAAATTCTATATTGTCTGATAGGTATGGCTATCCCAGTTGTTTTGGTTTTTATTTACATGAAGTGTATTTTGTCATTTCTTCAGTTGAGCTTATGTGTGTTCTTAAAGATGAAATTAGTCTCTTGCAGGCAGTGTATACTTGGATAGTTCCTTTTTAGTCATCCATTCACACTATGCCTTTGGTTGGAGAATTAATTCACTAACATTTAGAGTAATTATTGACAGGTAAGACTTGCAGAAATAAAAAACCCAAGAGAGATGGTATTAGCATTATAGTTTTATTTTTCTTGTCCCCCTTTTTTACTGCCTTCCTTTGTAAACTGATAATTTTCCATAGTTGTATGTTTTTATTCCCTTTTTTTCTTTTGTGTATTATAGATCTTTACTTTTTGGTTCTCTGAGGCTTACATAAGATATTATAGATTTATGTGTGTATATTTATATACGTATATGCAGTCTATTTTATGATAACAATTTAACTTTGATCACCTACACAAACTCTTTTACTTCCCTCTTTTGTTTTTGATGTCATCATTTGTTTTTATATTTCTTTAGCATTGTACATTCAATAATTTTTAATTTAGCAGTATTGTTAATACATTTATCTTTTAACCTTTCTAGAAGAATTAAGTAAACAGGTCATCAGTTTAGAGCATTAGTGAATTTTTCATCTGACTAGTGTGCTCTAAATTTACCAGTGTAATACGTATTTTCAAATGTTTTTTTGTTAGCAGTTAGCATCCTGTCATTTAAACTTGAAAAACTACATTCATCATTCTTGCAAAGCTGTTATTATGGTAATGAATGACTTCCACTTTTATGTGTTAGGCAAAGCTTTATCTCACCTTCATTTCTGAAGGATAACTTTTATGTAGTGATATTGGTTGACAGTTACTTTCTTTTAGTACTTCGAATATATTATTCCATTCTTTTCTGAATTTCAGGGTCTCTGCTGAGAAATCCACTGATAACAATGTGGATATATCCTTGTATCTTTTTCTCTTGCTGCCTTAAAAATTCTTTGTGTTTCACTTTAGATAGTTTTATTATATAGTGTCTTAGAGAAGATAATTTTGGATTAAAACTTGAAGTTGACCCAACCTAAGGAAGTTGAATGTAAATCTTTCATCAGGTTTGTGAAGTTCTCAACTATTTCTTTAAATTAGCTTTAAACCCTTTTCTCCCTCTAAGGTCCAATGATACAGAAATCACTAAAGGAAATAATATATGCAAATCCCAAAGAATTTCTTCATTCATTTCATTCTTTTTTAGATTTAAATTAATCAGATGAACAAATATATCTTTTAGTTCACTGATTCTGTTCATTCAAGTTTGCCTTGAGGTTCCCTTGTTGAATTCTTCAGTTATTGTATTTTTCAACTCCAAAATTTGATTAACTTTTTTTTTATGTGGTTTTCCTGCAGTCGTCTGAGCATCTGTAGAATGATTTTTAATTCTTGGCCAATTCCTTTATCTCTTTTTTGGGGGGTGGGAGGATTTACAGGAAACTTACTGTATTCCTTTGGTGGAGACATATTTTCCTGGTTCTTTGTGATTCTACAGCCTTGCTTAGTGCCCGCACATTTGAAGAAGCAGTCACCTGTTACAGACTGAGCTCAGTAAGTGAAGCATTCCACCTGCAGATAGGGTAGTTTTACTCTTGGTGTGACCCTGGGTCTAATGGTACAGAATGTTAAGTGAGGGTGTTATTTGGTAATGGGTCTGGGTAGTCATGCTGTTTCTTGGGCTTGGGTCACTGGGGGCCAAAGCATTGACAAATGTATAGTCCTCGGATAGTACTACTGAGGGTCCATGGTGGCTGTAATGCTACTAGAACCCTAGCAGCATCTCCAGATTCAGTACCTAGGGAACAGGGTAGTAAGTAGTGGTGAC
Organism: Solenodon paradoxus; assembly: GCA_004363575.1. Lineage (NCBI taxonomy): Eukaryota > Metazoa > Chordata > Mammalia > Eulipotyphla > Solenodontidae > Solenodon > Solenodon paradoxus. Next base: position 833,896 of record RJWH01000381.1, read on the forward strand.
CAGAGTTGTTAATTAGTACACACTCAGCTGTAGGAGCCAGTTTCATGTTTCTGTATAGTGGCAGAAGCCAATCACAAACACTCAGTGATGGGGGCCTGGATTATTGGTTTACTGGCCACTAAAGGGGTTCTGGTGGTCAGTCTGCTCTCCTGTGACTGAACAATCTCCCTGTGTGCAGTGAAGGCTGTTGATAGGGTTTGGACTGGAAGTGTGCAGGTATACAGCTGGAGGGGCCAGCTACAGGCGGGCATAGTGGTGATGGCCAGTGACAGAAGGCAGAGCCTGATGTGGGTCACAAGCAGCTGGCACTGGTTTTTGGTGCACTCACCCATGGCTCCACAGTTTGGGTGCAGTGGTAGCAACTAGTGACAAGAATCAGGCTAGTGGCATGTGGATCTGCAACTGAAGGGGCTAACCCCAAGTATGGGCACTGTGGTGAGGTTCAGCCTTCGTTGACCCTTTGTATTCAAACAGCTATAGAGGACTCAGCTGACTGTTTTCATGGCTACTGGTCTCCAGAGAAGGGGAGAGAATCAGGAGGTATGTGAGAATACCTGTGGAAAAAAGCAAGTACATTTTCAAAGTATTGTCTATGGCTATTTTGTTTCTTCAGTGGAGAGATCAGGTTTTTCTGTAGAGAAGGTCACTGGAAGCTGTGATTGCTCCCACAGTGTGGTTACTATTGGTACCACTCCATTTCCATTCCTTGCTCTCTGTATGCATCTTAACCTTGCCAGTCTCTGAGGTGGAGTAGAACTAAAGTGCAGGATCTGCACGCAGTGCCCCAAATGCTGGAGAATCTGGCTGTCTTCCTTTTCTTGTGGGATTATTCTGTTTATTTTTGTTTTTATTTTTTGTTCTTAAGTGTACTTTAATAATCTCCCGAGCTGTTTTTGTTCACGGATAGCTAATTGTCGATATTTGTTCAGGGACAGAAATGGTGTTTCCCATATCACTGAGTGGCAACGCTCAAGATTAAGCATGGTTTAAAGTAACATGTATAGGTGTTAAGTTGACAAAAGATGGACTTTTGATGAGTTAACTTTGTCAGGTTATAGTCATCAGTTATGTAGTGAGATATCAATCTTGATGTTTGAAGGTGTTTTGTAGATATAATTAAAATTCATTAACTAAAGGAGATTCTCTTGATAATCAATTGTATAGGCCTATTAGTTTAAATGATTTAAGAGCAGAAATGAGTCTTCTCTGAAGATGAAACTCTACATGTGGACAAATTTTAGCCATAACTGATAGCTAGCCTACCTTTCCTGAAAGCTTGCCCAAAAGATTTTGGATTTGCGTTTACCAGACTCCATAATTGCATAATCTAAAGACTTGGAATAAATATATTAGTTTATAGCATTTTCCAGTTCTATTTTTCTGATAAGGCCTGAATGACACATACCCTTTTAAAGTATTTAATCACCTACATTTTTATATTAAAACTTTCCCACAACAGTAGTTCCAACCGTAGGGGATAAAATGGCTGTGGGCACAGAATGAGAAAAAAATTAATCATAAGGCTTGAGCCTTTAGTGTTAACCAGTCTATGATTTAGCCTCTTCTGCCATCATGTGGTGATAATTGGAAGTTTACAGTGATGACTGCTCGGTAATGATGACTCAAGGAATGAATCTCAAAATTCTCAAGTATGGAAATCTCCATACTGTTTTCTAAAAAGTTTGCAATAATTTACATTCCCACCAACAGTGTAGGAGGGTTCCCTTTTCTCCACACCCTCTCTAATACTTGTTTCTAGTCTCTTCGATATAGGCCATTCTCACTGGTGTGAGGTTCTATCTCATTGTGTTTTGATTACTATTGCTTTGTAGGATAGTTTGAAACAGAGCATGATAGCTCCATTTTTTTTTTTTGTTCAGTTTTGTTTTTAGTTCCTAATACATTTTATGATTTTTGAGATTTTAACAATGTTAAAATGGCCACATTACCTAAAACAATGTTCAGATTTAATGCAATGTTTATTCTTCCAATTCACAGGCATGAATATCTTTCCATTTCTTTGCATTTATTTTTTAAAATATATTGTAGTTTTCAGAGTGCAGATCTTTCATTTCTTTGGTTAAATTTGTTTTCCTGAGTTCTTTTTTTCTGCTATCTTGCTATTTGTAACAGATTTTTACAGGAGCCTTTGGGGTTCTTTCTATATCTTATGTTCTCTTAAAAATAGTGATTGTTTCCAACTTCTTTCATTTCTATCTGGATGCCTTTTGTGTCCTTTTTTTTTTTATCTAGTTGCTGGCTAGGACATCCAAACCACACTGAATAACAGTGGACATCCTTGCCTTGTTATGATCTCTCTGAACATGAGCTTGTGATTGTGGATTTTTCATATATACATATATATAAATTTATGTTGAAGTATGTTCCATTTATACCCATTTTTGAGGGTTTCCAAGAAGGATGTATTTTATTGTTTCAATTTAAGTCCATCAATTTTTAACATAAAAGGGTGCTGAATCCTATTAAAAGCATTTTATGTACCTATTAAGATGGTCATATCATTTTTCCTTCCTTTTGTTGATGTGGTGTATCTTGTGTATTGACTTGCACACTTTATATCATCTTTGCTTCCCTGGAATAAATCGCACTTGATCATAATGTGTAATTATTTTAATGACTTGATTTGATTTGCTAGTATTTTGTTGAGGATTTTTGCATCGGTATTCATCAGATATATAGGGCTGTAATCTTACATTTCAGGTTAATGTCTTCATTTGACTCCAGGTACTTTTCCAACTTTGAGTTCCTCATTTATCAACTAGTTGTGTGGAGAATAAACAGCATACTGTTGAATTTTGCTGTTTCATTTTACATAAATGACAAGATATTGAGCATTACAGTTTTCCTTTTTATTTCTTTTGGCCATTTTCTGATTTCATGCTATTCTCTGAAAATATGCTTAATATGATTTCAACCTCTATTTATTGACTTGTTTTGGGTCACAAAATATGTTCAATCCTTCAGAATGTTCCATGAGCACTTGAAAAGAATGTGCAGTTTGTTTGGGGGTGAAATCAGTAGATTCCTATTAAGTTCATTTCATGCAATTTGTCATTTAAGGTAATTTTTAATTTTTAATTATTGCTATTCTGTTTGGACGATTTGTTCATTACTATGAATGGGGTGTGAAAGTTTTCTACCATTATTCCGTTGCTGTCAATGTCATCCTTTAAGTCTATTAGGAGCATTTGAATATATAAAGCAAATGCTATGTTTGAAATATATTTACATATATGTGTATATGTTAATAAGTGGTATACCTGTTGTATTGATCATTTTATCATTATATAATGTGCTACTTCATCTCTCCTTACATCTGTCTGGATATCTATTTTACTGGATATGAGTATAGTGGTCCTCACCTTTTTAGATTCTCCATTGACTTGGAGTATAATTTACCACCTCCTTCATTTGAAAGTCTCTATGACTCAACTGGGACTCTTGTAAGAAGGATATAGTTTGGTTTTGGGTTTTGGAGCATCCACCTCCTCTGTAGACTTCATCAATCAAAAGGCATATTCAGAGTAATTATTGATGAGCATTTGCTAGTATAATTTTGACTTATTTTCTGTTAACTTTTTTTATTTAGACGTAAGAGTATCTTTCAACATTTCTTGTAAGGAATGACTTGGTAGTAAAGTCCTTCAGCTTTTGTTTTTCACGGAAAACCTACACTTTCCCCTTATCTCTGAAAGGGATTATTTTGAATATATTATAACACTCTTGAAGAATTTTGCAGTATATGTTCTTGTCTGGAAAGTTTCTGCTGGGAAATCTAATGACAGCCTAATGGGGATAACTTTCCTTGTAATTTGCTCCAATCTGTAATAGTTTTGCTATTATTCATCTTGGTGTAGTTCTCTGTATTGAGATAACTAGGTCTGCTATTCATGGACATGTCTATGCAGTTCCTGCTCCATGTTTGGAAATTCTTCAGATATTAAGTTCTCTGTTCCCTTATCACTCTCTTCATCTTCTGTGATGCTCTTATCATGTTACCTTTCCTAATAGTCAGATAGTTCCCAAGTGTTTCCTCACTTTTAAAATTTGTCTTTTCACCTGGGTCATTTCTACATACAGGTCCCCCTGTTAACTAATATGGTCCTTAATTTTGTAGTCATTTTGCCCCCATAGCTTTCTATATTACTCTTAGATATTTTTTATTGTATACTTTATATCTTAAATCTGTTAGAAGTTGAAGGTTTAAATAAATTTTTCTGCTCATTAATATTTTTAAGCTCTTTGATTTCTCATATTTCTATCTTTTTTGAAATTACTATTTCAAATTTTATTATGTGTATAACATATATTTACGGGATACTTGTGTTGAATTTGGTTTCTAGATTGGTGGTGTCTCCTTGTGATGTCATTGAAGTTTCAGGTGATCTTGAATTGCTAAACAGTTATTTGAAACAGAACTGAGTTGCTTCTCTTTTGTTTGCCAGCAGGTGGCGCTGTGGCTTTATTTTATGTTTTTAGACTTAGCTGAGTCAGCTGTGTGAACATTGGCATCCTAAGGAAGAGGGTGCGCCACTTAGGGGTGACCGTTGTTGTGGAGTAGGAAGAGACATAACTCATGTAGGTGACACTATAGGAAACCTCATCACTGGGTTCCCAGATTTGAAACTTGGCAGGCTGTCTGCTATGCTGTTTGATGTACTTTACTACACAAGGATCCCGAGGTTTGAGGGAGAGGAATGCAATCCATAGTGCTATATTTGTTTTTCTCCTTGCCAGGGTCGCAACAGATATGGAGAGCTGGCTCCTATCCTCAACCCATCTTTGTTTGGTGACACACATGCTTTGATTGGGTGAAACCCAATTTCTCTTCTCCCCTCTCCAAGCCCAAGACTGTGCTATCTTCATCCTCCCTAGGTTGTTGCCACTTCTTGAATTTTTCTCCCCGGTTTTCTTCACAGATGCATAGATCTCCTTGGGTGTTTTTTCCAGTGCAGTTTCTGTGGGTATCAGAGATGCTGAGTTATCTCATTCTCACCACTGTGCTGTGAAATTCTCTCCCCAGTGTTTTAGGTGGAGAGTGATGTTTCTCTTTGAAGAAAAGCAGATAATATACTCTCTACCATCTTGGTCACACAACTACTTTTTGATTTTTTTTTTTCCTTACTGTGAAACTAGAGAAACTTCATTTTTGCTAGGTCATTCTAAGGACCCCATAGCCCTGGGGTCCCCGCTTTCTACATAATCCTCTGGCAGTGAAACACAAACCTTGGACCCGCCCAGTAAGACCTTGGCTGGAGGGGTTTCTGTGAATCTGCTGAGATTTAGGAAGAAGTTAAATGTCAAATAAGATGGCTTAAGATGTTTAGGGCGTGACCTCTACTTTAGGGTGTGACCTCTACTTTAGAATGTGATCTCTACTTTTGTAAACTGCTTATGAACATACCCCTCCCCCCGCCCCCCACCACTGGAGGAAAAAAAAACATACATAATTTATAAATACCCTACGTTATTTGGGTTCGGGGACATATGATTTGAGTCTGTTTTACTCTGTACGGTCGCCAGCTAATAAACGCCTCCTAAATTCTCTTTAATGTCTCTCTGATCTCGTTAGCTACTTTGCAACAACTGTAGGAAATTATCACCATAACTTCCCTTTTAGAACTACTTTTGTTGTATCCCATAAGTTTTGACTGTAGTTTCCACTTTTATTGTTTAAAGATGTTAGGCTGGCCCAGAAGGACAAAATGGCGGCCATACCAGGGAAAAAGGAAGCTGATGAAACCACACCTGGAATCACAGGACCAATCCCCAATCGCGACGTATGAAGCCCGCGAAATTCTTCTGCTTAAAGATCGCGCTTCCCTTTGTTCGGGCGCGACTTCCCGGCCCTCGTTCTGCGGACCGGAGAACCTCGCCCAGGTGCACAAACCCCAATAAAGCCCTGGCTATTTGACTTTTTGTCTAATTGACTTTCTTTCCTCGCGGAGCTCAGAAAAAACCTTTCAAAAGAGTCTCTTGATTCCCCATCTGATTTCTTTTTGACCTATTGATCAGAAGTATGTTAATTTTTACATATTTTTCAGAAAGGATGCTTCATATGATTTCAGTGTGGTACGAAACTCTAAATCAATGACAAGAAAATTAGAGCTTTTAAAATGTGCTGGGACTTGTTCTGTGTGACCTGTCCTGGAGAATGTGTATTCTGCTGCTGTTTGAGTGTTCTATAAGCATCTGTTAGGTCCATTTGGTCTAAAGTATACTTCAAATACAATATTATCCATGGATTTTCTATCTGAAAGTTTTATGAATTGTATGCATCGTTGAAAGTCAAGTCATGAATTTACTTAATATTATATTGTCTATTTGTTTAATATTTGAAAAGGAACTGAAGATCGGGGAGGGGGTGAGCAGAGTGTGTTGTCTCCACAAGCAAAAGTGATAGAAAACCATATGTGGTCTCCCTAAGAATGTTGCCCAGTGCTGTGACTCAAGGACAGGAGGGACACAAGGGATATGAACCTTCTCTCTGGGGAATGAAGGGCTTCCTTGGTCATCAGGTGTCCCAGCCCTTGGAACTGCATCTGATGGGGGAGTACACATACCTCTGAGAATAGGACTCTTTCCTGAGATTTCATCTGCCCCTGCTCACTGAGGAGAAGATTGTGCACAGACCTGTAGAAGGATTTTTATCACTTCATTTGTTGAACAAAAAAAAACCAGAGAGGAATGTGAAAGAGGCTGCTGGGCATCCTCTCAAAGCTCTCTTTAATCTGGTGCTTTAATTCTGGTGCTGACTTGTTAATGATTTTCAACCAATATATTTGAAGTGGATTTAAGAAGCCAGGATCAGAGTAAAAATGCCACCTCCCCATCAGTGGTGCTTATAGCTATCACATAGTTCTTGAGGAAAAGTTTTCATGGCTACTGGGAAAGCACTTGTCTAGGGTAGTGTCAGGCAGTCAGAACTTTCCACAAATCGGGCTGTAAATGATAGCACTGGCAGCAGAGCTCACATTGTGGTGCTTTGGAGGAATAGAGTGGAGCTGCAGTTCTCAAAGGGAGAATTGCAAGAAAGACTCCAGTGGTCTCAAAAAATAGCTGCCCCTCCCCACCTGGAACTGTTGCTGAAAAACACTTGTACAACTGCCTGCCTACTTGCAGCTGAGGCTAGTCTCCAGGCACCCACGCTTGCTGGGAGCAGTCCACTGGGGCTAAAACCAAGTAAGAAAATTGAGATACTAATTAGGGAAAAAAAAGGAGGGGAGGGGAATGCTTTACTGTGGCCTTCTCTCATGGGAAGAAAGAGGCACCAGACTCCTTCCCCGCTTTTGACCTTGATGGGACTGTGCTATTACAGAGCCTTTCCTCATTTCCATGCCTCTAGGGGATAATTTGCTTGAAGACTCTATTGAGATCACAGCTGGGTTGTAGCTAAAGCAAAAGCTTCATTCCACAGCTACTGTAAAAGTTCTGACTGTGGATTTAGCCCTGAGGTGAAGATCATTGTAGATTTTACCTTCATCCCAACAGTCACATCCAGACACAGTTCTACAGAGAGGAGTTCTAGGCAACAGCAATCTCATTGCTTCTGGCTTCCCCAACACCAACCCTGAAGGATAAAATCTTGGGCCATCACCCAGTGCTGACTCTTGAGCTCCAGGTATTCTGACTGGTGCAGAGGTTAATCCTACACAGCAACAAAAGCCCAGTAATGGACTGTAACTCTAAGACCATACCCTGCAACACAGACAAGGTCATTACATCAAGACAAGAAAGCTATTTAGTATAACCAGTAGGAAATAGACTATCACACGAAATGAAATTTACCCCAAAAGAATGAAGTAAACTATCTGAATAAAATTTCAAAGCAATAGTCGAAATGATTTTCATTGAAATTAGAAAAACTGGTTGAACAAATTGAAAATGATAAAAAAAATGCAAAAATATGGCCCAAAAATAAACTGGAAGAAGATTCTGATTGAACCAGTGAGCTAAATGAGAGGACAGTGGAATTCACCTGAGCAGACCAGTAAAGAGAAAAATTAAAAGAAATATCAAAGAGACTTGTAGGATAACATCAAGAGGAATATTTGCATTGTAGGGTTTTCAAAGAAAAATGAAGAAAGGGGAAGAAATCTTATAAACAAAAGTTAAAAGGAATTCATTATATTTAAAAAACTTTGCAAGAAAATAATTGTTTCCCTTTTTATTTTATAGAATTTCTTTTAGAAGCAGCAAAACAAAATGTGTGGGAGGAGAGTAAAATAAGAGTAAAAAGTTAATCTTGAACTCTTTCTATTTAAAAAATTGTAAGCATAGATTTTTATGCATAAATCAATTTTTCTTTTAAGAAAGATGAACAAAAATACAGTAATAGACTGTATAAACACCCAGAGAAGAAAGAACAAAATGGCAATAGTTACTTCTTAATTTACCTAAATATCAATGGTTTGAACATATCAATACAGCTCACTCTGCTTTTGTTTCTTAGGAATTTTGATGTGATTTCTGAGTGCAGCAGAAAGCTGGGTTATGTTTTTTAAATATATCTAAAAGTTGGAAGACATTCTTACCATCGAGGTAACTTAAGGAAGATGCAGTCATACTTATATCAGATATACTTCCAGAATATACTTCCAACTATAAAAAGTAATAGGCTGAGGGATAAACATAATAATGGGACAATTCAGCAAGAAGATATAACACATAGTACATACACATATATATCAAACAATGAGGCATCAAAATACATTAATAGATCTAAGACATTCATTGCCAGTAATACAAAATAGTAAACATGGAACAGTGAACAACTAGGCAAAAAATTAGCAAGGAAACAATTTTAAATGATAAATTAGATAAAATGGGTTTTAATAGGCATTTACAGAACACTCTAAAACATTCTTCTTAAATGCACATGGAACATTTCATGGGATAGACAAAAGCATCAACAGAAGGTTTTTGATATGATTTTAATCATGTAACTGATCACAATGAAATAATACTAGAAATAAACCACAAAAGAAATCTGGAAAGAACCCAGATAGTGGATGCTATATAGCTAAAATACCATGAGTTAAAAAAGGAAACCAAAGGATAAATTAAGTGGCAAAAAGATGAGTAAAACTATCAACCTAAGCTATCAACTTATGGGTACGGCAGAAACAGCACTAAGAGAAGCCTACAGCAATACACACATTAAGAAATAAAATTCTCAAAAACCTTACTCTAAATATAAAAAATAGAAAAATAAAGGAAAGAAATAAAATTAGAACATAGTATTTTTACTTTTGGTAAAAGATATGGGGCATTCTCTACTATTAATTCCTTAAATAGGTTTTCTGCTCCTTTTTTCTCCTCTTCTGGGACACTAATTATCCTTATAGTTTTCTCATAGTGTCTGATATTTCTCATTAGGGTTTCTTCATTTTTCCTCAATCTTGTTTCTCTTTCCTCTTCCATAAGTATTGCCTCTGTTTTCTGTTCTCAATTTCTAATAATCATTCCTATGAGATTGATTCTGTTTATAGGGTTTTCCCTGTTTATCTTCAACTCCTTGATTCTTCTATCTTTAACATTCCTGCTAGGATTTCTTCATGACCACAATTTCTTTAAGTAATCCCTTTGATCTGTAACTTCTTTTCAGGGGCCTTTCAGTCATCTGTGGATAATTTGTGTGTGCCTCCTGAATCTCAACTTTTTTAATTATTATTTTGAATTCCTTGTCTTTTATGTTGTCCAATCCATATTAATGGAGTTCTCTGGTTTGCTCCTATCATCTTCCTCTTCTGGGGTCACTTGTGGGTTTTTGGTAACAGGTTTTGGCATGGCTTTTTCTCTGACCTGAATTTAGCACTGTGATTTTCTTTTTCTTTAGATTTCTTTCTACCTGGATGGTGATATGGCAGGTGTCAGCCCCTTCATTTCTGTGGGGTTGAGGCCGCTCTATGATACCCTCTTGTGGGTAACTGATGCTCCTTTAGGTGGTGCTTTCAGGCTTTGCAGTTTTTCAGAACAGGAAGGTTCACAGTCCAACCCCCAATCAGAGGACAGAAAAGTAGTCTATGACTACAGCTTGCTATTATCCTAATCATGTGTTTTAAGATCTCTGGATCTCGTTGAAGCACCAGGGGGTTCCACTGATACTGAGGCCTAACGCGCACTGGTTGTGGCTGCAGCAAAGCAGAGCCAGGGCTGATGACTTGTGAGCCTGTGCATCCTGATGCCAAGCTTGCACTGGGTCTAGGTGACAGTGTGGGGACAGGGATTTGGGTAGCTGAAGCCTAGTGTGTACTGGTTCCTGGCTAAGCAGACCTATACCTAGACACATTGTCCTCAAAATGGCAAAAATACAATATGAAGAATCTTAAAAGCATCCAGAGAAAAATGAGTCACATACAAAAAGTCCCCATAAGATTGTCAGTGGATTTCTCAATTGAAACTCTACAGGTCAGGGGGAAATGGCATGATATATTAAAAAGACTGAAAGAAAAGTATTTTCAATCAAGGGTGCTATATCCTGTGAGATTATCATTAAGAACTGAAGGAATGATAAAAAGCTTTCTAATAAACAAAAGTTAGAGGAATTTGTCACCACAAAACCAGTTCTACAAAAAAAACCCTATAAAATGTTATATATATAAAGAAATCCTACTTAAAAGCAGGCCTGTTAGACCTATTCATCTTTGTTCATTTGCAATAATGATGTGTAATTTTCTTTCTTGGTGATGCCTCTGTCAGCTTTTGGTATCAGTGTGATGTTGGCCTCATAGAGAGCATTTGGGAGTGTTCCCTGTTCTTCAATGTTTTGGAAGAGTTTGGGAAGAATAGGTGTTGAGTTTTCTCTGAAGTTTTGGTGAAACTCATTGGAGAGGCCATCTAGTCCTGGGTTTTTATTTTTAGGAAGACTTGATTACCTCTTCAACTTCTCTGCTTATGATTGTTCTTTGGGGCCTATTGAAGAACTTGGCATATATTATCATATTTTAGATAGGCCTATGATGTAGATTTTATTATCCCCATTTTATAGATGAGAAAACCAAAGCTAAGAAATCTGCCTAAGTTTGTGTAGTATACAAGGGTCAGATCCAAGGTTCAAATTTATCTTTTATGCCAAAACCCTCTGTGCTTAATATTTCATACTGTTTAGTTTTATAGTTATTGATAATGTTTTGTTTGGAAAGAGAATGATGTATATAATTTTTGAAGTAAAATATGATGTACTTCAATTACAAAATATTGTTGAAAGAAATAGAAGATATAATATTCCCCAGTGGAGTAGAGCTGGGTGCAATACACATACATCCCAAGGACTGCTGTTCACAGCCAGAGCAGAGGGAAAAGCCAAGATTAACAACAAAATAAAATAAATAAAATGCTTCTTCCTCTTCTCCCTTCCTTCCTGACTGTTTCTGTTCACCTTCGTTCCTTCTTGTACCTTTCCTTTAAAGAAAAAAAAAAAAAAAGAAGATACAAAGAAATGGAAGGATATTCAATGCTTATGGATTGGAAGAATTAACATTGTTAAAATGGTCATATTACTTAAAGCACTATACAGATTTGATGTAATCCACATAATATCCCAAAGACATTATTCACAGAAATAGAACAAAAGTCATAAAATTTTGGAATTTGAAAGATCTCAAAGAGCAAAAACAATCCTGAGAAAAGAACAAAGTTGGAGGTATCATGCTCCCTGACTTCAAACTATACTGCAAAATAATTGTACTCAAATCAGCATGCTATTAGAATACAAACAGAAAGACAGTTCAATGAGACAGTATTGAGAGTTCAGAAATAAAACCACTCATATATGGGTTAGTTTATTTATAGAAAGGAACCAAGCACATAAAATGGTATAAGGACAGCTTCTTCAATACATGGCATTTAGAAAACTGGAGAGACACATTCAAAAGGGTGAAACTATATCATTCCCTAACAGCATACACAAAAATAATTAAAAATGGAGTAAAGATTTGGATGTAATATCTCAAACCACTGAATACATAGATGAAACATAGAACACTCCTTGATATTGGTCAAATAGATGCCTTTAGGAACTTGACTCCAATATACAAAGGAAAATAAAGTTCAAAAGAAGCAATTTAGATTTTATTAAACTAAAAGTTTTCTACAGTATAAAAGAGACTTATCAAAATGAAAATATATATTACTGAACAGGAGAAGATATTTACACATATATCTGACAAGGGTTTATTCTCATATATATAATGCATAAAAATCACAAGGTAAATATAAATTATCAAATAAAAATGGGCAGATGATATGAACAGTTTCCTAAAGAATGGAAATTCCAAATGACCCTATTATCTTTTGCTGACCCTAAAACACAAAAATCAAATTCAAAGAAATATTCACCCTTATGTTTATTGCAGTATTATTTTCAATAGCCAAGATCTGTAAACAATCTCTCTGCCCATGACAAATGAGTGGCTATAGATGTTGTGGTATATATAAGCACAATGTAATACTACTCAGCTATCATAGGATTAAATCTGGCTTATTGAAACAACATGGATGAACTTAGAAGATATTGTGCTTTGTGAGAAAAGCAGAATGAGAAAGACAGACATTATATGATTTTACTCTTATGTGGTATATAGAGAAACCAAGCAAGCAAATCAAATTACTTTACACTAAAAATCAATGTTTGTTTATCAGATTAGTGGTTATAAGAACAGAAAAAGAGGGTCAGGTAGATTGGGCAAAATTAATAAATAATATGTCTATGGGATAGAATAAAACTGAGGTATCACACTCCCAGATGTTGAGCTATACTGCAAAAGTGATATTGCTCAAACTGTATGGTACTGGGAGAATAACAGAGGCACAGATCAGTGAAATAGAGCTAAGTCATGAGAAATTGACTCCTTCAAATATGGTCAGTTAATTTGTGACAAAGGAGCCAAGCGCACACAATGGAGAAAGGGAAATATTTTCAATAAGTGGTTTTGGGAAAACTGGACAGCCACATGCAAAAGAACGAAGCTCAACCGCTTTCTAATTTTATGTACAAAATTAATTCAAAATGGACTAGAGACTTGGATGTAAGACCAAAAACCATAAAATTCTTGGAAGACAATATATACAAGACATACAATGACATCAGATTAGAGAGGTATTTAGGATCACAACTCAAGCATTAAGGGAAACAAAACCAAAAATAAACAAATGGTACTACATCAAACTTAAGTTTCTGCACAGTGAAAGGAAATATTACCAAAGCAAAAAGACAACCTACAAACTGGGAGAGGTTTGCATTCCAAATTTCTGAAAGGACTTAATATCCAAAATAAAGAAGCCATAAAACTAAAGAACAGAAAAATAGGCAATCCAATCAAAAATATGCAAAAAAAATGGAGAGACATTTTTTCCTAAGAAGACATACAGATCTCCAATAGACACATAAAAAGATGTTACTCCTCACTGGTTATTAGGGAATTGCAAATAAAAACAACAATGAGATATTACCTTACACTCTGGAATGGGCTATTATTCAAAAGTCTGGAAACAACAAAAATTTATAAGGATGTGGAGAGAAGGAAACACTTATACTGTTGGTGGGAGTGCAAATTAGTACTAACACTATGGAAAAAAATGGGGTTTTTTCAAAAAGTTGAATGTGGAAATCCCATATTATCCCACCATCCTACTTCTGGGTATTGACCATAAGATACAAAAACACTGACTTTCAGAGATATATTCATGCCCATGTTTATTGTAGCTCTACTCACAATAGCTAAAAATTAGAAATGACCTAAGTGGCCATTGTTGGATGGATAAAGAAACAGGCCACTAGACTCAAGAAGCGGAGAAGAAAGAAAATACAAATAAAATCAGAAATGAAAGAGGAATAATCACAAATGACATAGCAGAAATACAGAGTATGATAAGAGAGTATTATGTACCCTGGATGGCAATGAATTGGATAACCTAGAAGAAATACACACCTTCTTGGAAATATAACATTCCAAGACTAAACCAGGAAGAATAGAAATCATGAACAGATTAATCACAAGTAAGGAAATTTAAACAGTAATTAAGGCCTCTACAAAAACCAAGCCCCAGACAAGATGGTTTCACTGGTGAATTCTACCATTCAAATAATTAATCAAAGGATAATACCAATCCTTCTCAAACTGTTCCAAAAATTTAAGATGGCAAACCTCTAAGCACTTGTTTTAAGCATGTGGAATTTATTCCAGTGATGCAAAGATGATTTAACATATGCAAGTCAATAAATGTGATACACTACTGTTGGGGACTTGGGCTAGGCCACAAAGCCAGGCTGATGCAATCCAAACGGAAAATTGCACTCAGAGGTACCTCAGCCACTTCCCTGTTTGCCTAACGGTCGCCTCCCTATTTCATAAAGCATGAACGTTAGCAACCAATCAATTAGCAACCAATCAGAGCCTTGATCACGCACACTAGCAATCAATCAGAGTCTTGATCATGCACTGTACATGCACCCACCGTCCAATCCAACTAAAGAGCACGCAGCAGACATGCACAGGGGCCACCTATCAGAACTACTTCCCTTCTTTTCCCTTTCTATATAAGTCCCTCCATCTTAATAAAATTTTGCAGCTTGATCAGAATTCTTTGTCTTGCTGTCATTTTTCGCGCCTCTTGTCCCACCCCTTTCATCCATTCTAGGTGGATCTCCGGACCCCAGTTGACTGCTCCGCGGGTCGGAGTGACACTACATCAGCAAAAAGGACCAAAACCACATGATCATCTCAATAGATGCAGAAAAGGCATCTGACAAGATGCAACACCCTTTTATGTTAAAATACTCCAAAATAGGATATAGATCGGTGAACTTCAAAATAATAAAAGTTACATGTGC